>MCJB01013204.1:161233-196654 GCA_002018475.1 Nicotiana obtusifolia | reverse complement strand
TTTTTTAGTCCCAAGCCCGCTAAGGAAAGGGCTGACTTAGAACAAAGTTTTCATGTTGTTGATTCCTAGGTGTACTACTTCTTCCCCTATGCTGCCTATTAGCGCTAGTAGAGTAGGATTGACCCGTAATACAGAACCTCTAGGCGTAACCTTTCGCTTAATACTAGAATCGAGAATTGAAACATAGCATCTGAGGTTGCATTAATCGAGGATACACGACAGAAGGAATTGTTCTATTTCCAAACTTCACCTTCAAAAAGCGTAGATTTTTTTTTCAAAAATTTTCTCGAATCACGTGTTTTTCTCCTCGTAAGACTGAGAGAAATGAATAAATATGAATTAAAGAAAAGAATAAAATCGCACCATCTCTGTAATAGGTAAATGCCTCTTTTTCTCCTGAAGTTGTCGGAATTACTCGTAATAAGATATTGGCTACAATTGAAAAGGTCTTATCAATAAAATTTCCATTTATCCGTGATCTAGGCAGAGGTTGCAATCCATTCTAGAATTCTTCTCATTACCTCTCATGGGAAAAAGATCCCACAAAGAAAAGAATTGTATAGTACGAAATAACATAAAAACTTATTTTTTTTTTTAAGAAAAAAACAAAAGATATGAATCCTCTATTCCAATTGTTCCTTTTTGACAGGAATCGATAAGAAATAAGAAATATATCAAGGCGATTCAATTTCATACTAATGTAGTAGTATAGGAACTATTCCAATTTCGGTGAAGTTACAAATTCGAAGAACTCGAGAAATTTTGATTGAATCATGATACAAATTACAAAGAAGAAAAAAGACCGAATAATCATTCTATGATGAAAATAGAATAACTGCCAATTTTGTGTACATAACGGGTATACACTATACAATCAAATCTAAATTTTTTTTATGAATTTCTATTCTAATAGAGGGGTCGGTGTTTGTTGTTGAGAACTCCAAAACCGAAAAGGAATTTGAAAATTTTTCTGGTATGGAATCATAGTCTATATAATTAGAATTATGATTTAAGAGTATCCATTAACTATAGTCTAAAAGATATAGACCATCAATCAGTTGATTCGTTCTAATTCATTGAATTAATCCGTTATAAAAATATCAGAAAAAGAAGGGAACGTTGTTTTTGCAAACATGAATCGAATTTTTTTTCACAATTTTTACGCAAAATTGTATCTTTATCCCGGAGCCTCGAAGGAAAGAAAAATCGTTCTTTGCTTTGACTTTGATGAAAAATTTTCAGTTAAAATGGATTGGTCGTACCTATCCAATAATGGAATATGGATTATGACTGACTCGTTATTCACTCGGTTTTTGGGTCATAATCGTTATGTAGGAGAGATGGCCGAGTGGTTGAAGGCGTAGCATTGGAACTGCTATGTAGGCTCGGAGTTCATTCTTCGGAAAAATTCATTTAAATTATTCTGGTGGATTCTTTTTAATCTACTTCCTTTATGATTTCATTCGAAATCATATAAAGATAATTCCTATTTGATATAGCTATTTGTGCAAGTATTTTACGGTTAAGAAGTAACTGTCTCTTGTACAGATCGTGTATTATACTTTTTTTACTTTTTCTAAAGTGTGGGTTAATCTACTATAACTATAGACTATTCCCCGTTCGCGAATTACTGCGTTTATCCGAGTGATCCACAAATGACGAAAATCTCTCTTGTTCCTATTTCTATCCCGATGAGCCGAAACTAAAGCTCATATTTTATGTTGAGTAATAGTTCGAGTAAGCCTTGAATAAGTCCCGAAAGCTTGATGCAAATAAACGAATTTTTATTCTACGTCTCCGAGCTATATATCCCTGTTTAATTCTAGTCATTGAATAAACGAAACTTTGACAAAGCACACAATGTTTGTCTCTTTGTTTTGGTAACAATTGGAAGATATTTTGGGTTATACCAATCTTGCCCGATAGAGGCGGAACTAGCATTCAAAATACGGATTCACATATTTCGTACATGTAATAAGAAAGTTATTAATATTTATAAATATTTAACTATAAATATAATTTATTTGTGTATTAACATGAGATTTTTATAAGAATTCATAAACTTTAAAATCTAAATCTTTTTGTATCGGGCCTATACATTTTTTCTTTCGTTTGAAATTGGATTTAGTTTGCTTGATTGGAAATAGAAGGTTTGAAAAGGTTTTAGAAAATAATTTCGAGAAAGAAATGTTTTTAGATTCGTCTTTGGCTTTCTCAATAGAATGGTCTAGAAAACTTGAAAAAAAATCAGAACAAATGTACAATCATTAAACTATCGTTTGATCATCAAAAGATTACTGCAACACCAAAACATTGATAAAGGGTCCTGGGAAGATTGACGAAAATTCTAAATGGATTCTCGTTTTTATATATGAAAATTGTAGACTCAGAATTTGAAGAATAACTTATAAAATTAAATTTGGTATCCACTATTACATAGTAGTAACATTACTTTACTTTACTTTACTTTACCTTACCTTACTTTACTACTAGTATAGAAGCGGCTAAGGGCATCTCCAACCCATTGCATTATTTTAAGCACTAAAATGGTACAAATTAACTCCAACCCATTGCATTATTTTTTGCACCAAAAAAAAAAATTCCTTTTATATTCTTCTCTCTCTTTTATATTATATTATTCTTTTACTTAATTGTGTTATATATTCGAAATTATTATGTTATTGAACATTGTGTTATTTATTAACAACAATTATATTTTATATTTGCACTTTTCATTTTTGTGATGGTTATATTTTTTAATACAATTATAACTTATAATAAAATTAACTTACAATTTTATATAAAATAATATATACGAAAATTAATTTATAAAACTTACACTCCAAAATTAAGATGTAAAATTAATATTATAAGATATTACATAAAAAATAATTAAGTATATTAGGAATCTAAAATTATAAATTAAAATTTATAATATGTTAAATTAAAAGTGTTATATAATTAAAAAAATAATAAAATAGTAATGAATAGTAATGGTGTAGATGAATAGGTATATTAGAAATCTAAATGTAAAAATTAAAATTTATAATATGTTAAATTAAAAGTGTTATATAATATAAAAAATAATAAATTCTTAATGAATAGTAATGTTGCAAGAATAGTGTTGCACCAAATTTGGTGCAACACTATTCATGCACTAAAATGATGCAAAAAATAGTGCAAGATTGAGCTCCAAAATATCATTTTTTGCATCAAAATAGTATTTGGTGTAAAAAAAGGTATAAGGTTGGAGATGGCATAAGGAGAAGAGCTTCGGATCGTAGGGGTATTTTGGAGAATTGGTGTAAGAGACACGTGCTATTCCGTCAAAATTGAAACTGAAGTACTGAACGATACCGTCTATCACAACGTCTTCCGCCATTTTTCTGCTCCATTTCACTCTTTCTCTCTCCCTCATCAGTTCACACTGTGTGCTGCCTGTATAGTTTTTAGGTGAATTTTTTCTTCTGTTCTCCTTTGTTTATCCAACCTTTTCGAATTACCAGAGTTATCTAGATTTAAGATGTGTTGCTTTTTTACTTTGAAGAATGTTTCCTTATTAAGTTTTGAATCTTCCCTGGAAGATGTAGCTGGCTTTCATCTAAAATTCTTATGTAATTGGTGATATGTTGTTCTCTGTTTTCCGTGCTTCTTTTCGCGCTTTCATGATTTAATCTTAATTTTCATCTGTTTCAACTCTTTTAAAGTGTAGTAAGAATGGATTTGGGTTTATTATTTAGATACTACATCCTCCAAACTTGCACTAGAGGTATTTGAGAAATTGCCGACGAGAAAGAAGGGGTGAAGTATTTGAAAATGGAGAGGAGTGTTAGGAAATCTACGAGGAAATTTGTTTTGCCTGAGAATGCAAATACTGATTCCATTTCTAATGTTTGTCAAGATGGGGTTCAAGTCACTGTGGAGAAATTGCCACCGCCCGAACGTAAGAAATCTATCATTAATGTCAAGCTTGCTTAAAATAGGGGAAATGTAGAACAATTAGGTTTGCTTATATGAGTTTTAATTTGGACTTCGGAGAGGTATGAAATTCTATTTTATAGCGGCCGCATAGATTTTGTAGATAGAATAGGAGGGTGAGTATAAGCAAATTTTGATCTTTGTAAACAAAATACTTTTCAGCTCACTCATGGATTTCAATAAGCAGTAAAATTTCATCCAACCTATGGCCTCGTACACAGAGCCAATGGATCTCTTCTTCAGCAATTGAAGTCGCTAGACAATACCAGAGATCAGTGTGGTGTCCGATCCATTGTTAAAAACAAATAAATAACAAGTGAAATAGGCATGTGCCTATGGATAGGTTGGCAGAGAGACTTGGAGCCAAAGATTAAATTTTTGGAGGAGAATTAACAATTCTCACCTTCTTTCGTGATACCAATAGTGAGGCATCACATAGAGGGTATAAGAAAATAGTCTGTGAGAAAAATGGAGAGTGTGAGCAATATTATAGTAAGGTGTGAATATCAAAAAAGACTTATTTTTTTTAGTGTTGTAATATTCTTTGTAGTATTTTACTCGGGCCTACAAAATATAAAATTCCTTAGTATAGGGATATCAGTTACTCCTTTTGGGGTCGTGGTTTTTTTCTCTTATTCAGAAGAGTTTTTCACGTAAAAATTGATGTCATAGTCACTCTTTATTCTTGTTGATTACCGTATTTCGGTGCTACATTATTATTCCGCTTTTATTAACATGAATATTATTCTTGTGGGGGGTTTATTCCCAACAACTGGTACCAGAGCACAGGTTCTGCTCGTACACAAAAATATTATTCACGGTCGGTAGTACTATACTAAAAAAAAATGTCCGAAGTAAAGTACGAGGTAGAAAAATTCAACGAAGATAACAGTTTTTCAACATGGCAAATAAGGATGAGGGATCTGCTCATTCAACAGGGATTACACAAGGGACTAGATGCTGATGCCAAAAAGCTTGATACCGTGAAAGCTGAGGATTGAGTTGACTTGGATGAAAAGGCTGCCGGTGCAATCAGGTTGCACTTATCAGATGATGTGGTAAATAACATTATTGATGAAGATAGCGCATGTGGTATTTGGGCATGGTTGGAAAGCCTATACATGTCCAAAACGCTGACAAATAAATTATATCTGAAGAAGCAGTTATACGCCCAACACATGGGTAAATGTACGAATTTTTTGTCACATTTAAATATGTTTAACGGACTAATCACACAGCTCGCCAACCTCGGAGTAACGATCGAGGAAGAAGAAAAATTCATCTTGCTCTTGAACTCGTTGCCATCTTCGTACGATAATTTGGCAACAACCATCCTACACAATAAGACAACCATTGGGTTGGAAGATGTCACATCGGCTCTTCTACTTAATGAGAAGATGAGAAGAAGCTTGAAATCAAGGACAAACTGTCATCACAGAAAGTAGAGGCAGGAGTTACCAAAGAAGTTCAAGCAATTATGATAGATCCAGAGGTCGTGGGAAGTCCAAGAACCGATCCAAATCAAAAGCCAGAAAGTGCTACAATTACGATCAACCAGGTCACTTCAAAAGAGATTGCCCAAATCTAAGAAAGGGCAAATGTGAAAGTAGTGGCCAGAAGAATGACGACAATAAAAATGGGACAGTGTAAACTAATGATAATGTTGTTGTCTTCATAAATGAGGAAGAGGAATGCATGCACTTGGCAGATCCAGAGTTGGAATGGGTGGTTGATATAGCAGCATCTTACCATGCCACACCGGTAAGAGTTCTTTTTTGCAGATATATAGCAAGTGATTTCGGCACTGTGAGAATGGGTAACACAAGTTACTCAAAGATTGTGGGGATTGGTAACATTTGTATCAAGACAAATGAGATGCACATTGGTTCTAAAGGATGTGCGGCATGTACCTGATTTGCGAATGAACTTGATCTCAGGAATTGCTTTAGACCGAGATGAATACGAGAACTATTTTGCAAATCAAAAGTGGAGACTCACCAAGGTCATTGGTGATTGCAAAGGGAGTTTCTCGTGGTACGTTGTACAGGACAAATGCAGAAATATGCCGAGGTGAATTGAACGCGGTACAAGATGAGATTTCTGCAGATTTGTGGCACAAAATAATGGGCCATTTGAGCGAGAAGGGATTGCAGATTCTTGCCAGAAAATCACTCATCTTCTTTGCCAAAGGTACAACTACAAAACCTTGTGACTACTTTATTTGGTAAGCAGCATAGAGTCTCATTTCAAATATCGTCTGAAAGAAAATTGAATATACTTGATTTGGTATATTTTGATGTTTGTGGTCCAACGAAAATTGAATCGATGGACGGTAACAAATATTTTGTTACTTTTATTGATAATGCTTCACGAAAATTGTGGATTTATATCTTGAAAACCAAAGATCAGGTGTTTCAAGTTTTCCAGAAGTTTCATGCTCTAGTGAAAAGGGAGACAGGCCAAAAGCTAAAGCGTCTCCGAAGTAACAGTGGCAGTGAGTACACTTCAAGGGAACTTGAAGAGTACTGTTCAAGTCACAGGATCAAGCATGAAAAGACAGTTCCTAAAACCCCACAGCACAATGGCGTAGCTGAAAGGATGAACCGCGCCATTGTTGAGAAGGTGAGAAGCATGCTCAGAATGGCTCTGGGGTGAAGCAGTTCATACAGCTAGTTACCTGATCAATAGGATTTCATCAGTTCCATTGGCGTTTGGCATCCCACATAGAGTTTGGACCAACAAGGAGGTAGCATACTCGCATATGAAGGTGTTCGATTGCAAAGCTTTTGCACATATACCAAAGGAGCAGAGAACAAAGCTGGATGATAAATACGTTCCCTTCATATTCATCAGATATGGAGATGAAGAGTTCGGATATATATTGTGGGATCCTGTAAAGAAGAATGTCATCAGAAGCAGAGATGTAGTTTTCCAAGAAAGTGAAATTGGAACTGGTGATGATATGTTAGAGAAGGCCAAGAATGGTATAATCCCTAACCTTGTTACCATTCCTTCTACTTCTAACAATCCCACAAGTGTAGAAAGTAGAACGACGAGGTTGCCGAGCAGGGGGAGCAACCTGATGAGCTTATTGAGCAGGGGGAGCAACTTGATGATGATGTCGAGCAAGTAGAGTACCCCACTCAGGGAGAAGAACAACCTCAACCTCTGAAGAGATCGGAAAGGAAAAGGGTAGAGTCATGCAGGTACCATTCCACAGAGTATGTCCTCATCAATGATGAGGGGGAGCCAGAAAGTCTTAACGAGGTGCTGTCCATCCAGAAAAGAAATAGTGGATGAAAGCCATGCAAGAAGAGATGGAATCTCTACAGAAAAATGACTCGTACAAGTTGGTTGAACTTCCAAAGGGTAAAAGACCACTCAAATGTAATTAGGCCTTTAAACTCAAGAAAGATGGAAAAGGCAAGCTGGTCAGATACAAAGCTCGATTGGTGGTCAAAGGATTCAAACAGAAGAAAGGTATTGATTTTGACGAAATTTTCTCACATGTTGTCAAAATAATTTCTACTCGAATAATCTTGAGCTTATCAGCTAGCCTATATCTTGAAGTGGAGCAGTTGGATGTGAAAACTGCATTTCTTCATGGAGATTTAGAAGAGGAGATTTATATGGAGCAGCCAGAAGGATTTGAAATAGCTAAAAAGAAACACATGGTGTGCAAATTGAATAAGAGTCTTTATGGGTTGAAGCAAGAACCAAGGTAGTGGTACATGAAGTTTGATTCATTCATGAAAAGTCAAACATACATAAAGACCTATTATGGTCCATATGTATACTTCAAAAGATTTTCTGATAACAACTTTATTATATTATTGTTGTATGTGTATGACATCTCGATTGTAGGACAAGACAAGAAGCTGATTGCAAAGTTGAAGAGAGATTTGTCCAAGTCATTTGATATGAAGGACTTGGGCCCAGCGCAACAAATTTTGGGGATGAAATTGTTCGAGAGCGAACAAGTAGAAAGTTGTGGCTATCTTAGGAGAAGTACATTGAACGTATACTGGAATGCTTCAACATGAAAAGTGCTAAGTTAGTCGGCACACCTCTTGCTGGTCATCTGAAGTTGAGCAAAAAGATGTGTCCTACAACAATGGAGGAGAAAAGGAACATGGCTAGAGTTCCTTATTCTTCAACAGTCGGAAGCTTGATGTATGCGATGGTATACACCAGACCTGATATTGCTCATGCAGTTGGTGTTGTTAGCAGGTTCTTTGAAAATCCTGGAAAGGAACATTAGGAAGTAGTCAAGTGGATACTCAGTACCTAAGAGGTACCACATGAGATTGCTTGTGTATTAGAGGATATGATCCAATCTTGAAGGGCTACACGGATGATTATATGGCAGGTGATCTTGATAATCATAAATCTACTACCTAATGTTCCTTTCCAGGATTTTCAAGGAACCTGCTAACAACACCAACTGCATGAGCAATATCAGGTAGAGGTACCACATGAGATTGCTTGTGTTTTAGAGAATATGATCCAATCTTGAAGGGCTACACGGATGCTGATATGGCAGGTGATCTTGATAATCTTAAATCTACTACCTAATGTTCCTTTCCAAGATTTTCAGGTGAGCTATATCATGGCAGTTGAAGTTACAGAAGTGTGTCACGCTCTCTACAAATGAAGTAGTATATTGCCGCTACTGAAGTTATCAAGGAGATGGTATGGCTGAAACGGTTTCTTCAAGAACTTGGATTGCACCAAAAGGAATATATAGTCTATTGTGACAGTCAAAGTGCAATAGACTTGAGCAAAAACACCATGTATCATGCAAGAACAAAGCATATTGACGTGCGATATCACTGGATTTGGGAAAAGATAGAGGAGAGATCTATGCAGGTCAGGAAGATTCCTGCAAGTAAGGATCCTTCTGATATACCAAGAGACAAGTTCGAGCTATGCAAAAAACTTGTCGGCATGCACTCAAACTGGCAACCCCAATGTTATCTCCTTCTAGTGAATGGTTTTGGAAGGAATGATTTATGAGGTCCAACCCATTGTTAATAACAAATAAAGAACAAGTGAAATGGGCATGTGCCTATGGATAGGTTGGTAGAGAGACTTAGAGCAAAAGGATAAATTTTTGGAAGAGAATTAACAATTCTCTTGTAGCATTCTTGGAGGCTACGTATTTTTCTCCTATAAAAGGAAAGCTCTTTCACTTATTTCATGATACCAACAAAAGAGAGAAAGAAAGAGTGAGGCATCACAGACAGGGTGTAAGAAAATAGTATGTGAGGAAAATAGAGAGTGTGAGCGATATTATAGTGAGGTGAAAATATCAAAAGAGGGTTATTTCTTTTGAATATTGTAGTGGTCTTTGTAGTATTTTACTCGGGCCTACAAAGTATAAAATTCCTTACTATAGTGATATCAGTTGCTCCTCTCGGGGTCGTGATTTTTTTCCTCTTTTTCGGAAGGATTTTTCACGTAAAAATCTTGGTGTCGTAGTCACTCTTTTGTTCTTGTTGATTACCGTATCTCGATGCTACAATATTATTCTGCGTTTATTACCATGAATATAATTCTTATGGGGGTTTATTCCCAACAATCAGAACTTATAATTTTTGGTAGCGTCTAGGATCAAGAACAAATGTTTTACTCTCAAACATTGTGTAAATAAAAACTTTTGTTGTTGCATTATTTGTCTTTTAAACCATCATGCACAAATCTATGCACCTTCTTTCCGCTCCTTTGTTGTTTCCACTACTTATTTCATTTTTCTTATGTATTTTTTAAACTTATTTTCCCACGAAGATCGCGTACACGTTACCCATGTTCCTCTTCTACCGACCAATGCTTACCCAAACGACAAACGTACGTAGATTCATTATTTTGGTAATTCAAGTGCTGGAAAGTAGGGATGAGGTTTAGAGAGAAGAACAACAGAATTCGAAAATATAAGCGTTTCACAGCAAAACAACTTATCTAACTGATACCCTAGCAGAAATGGTGGTAGCTGAGACTTAACTCCAATGTCATGCACAACCACATAAAGATGAAAAGTCAATAAGTGTGATGAAAGGAAAAGGTTTCGTAGCCACCTCGAGTTAACAAGTTTGATGCCTCCGATTACTAGCCTTATATTCGTGCTTGTTATCATATGGTACCTGTTAGGATCGGGAAATTGGGTAGTATGAAATTTAGCCAAACAATGTTATAATGACAATAACAAAAACAATGTAAGTTGATAATAACGATAATTAAAGAAGATAAAGAAGACACAAATTTAACGTGGTTCGGTCAAGGTGACCTACGTCCACAAGCGGAGAGGAGCAAATTTACTATACCTACAAGATTACAAAAGAGAAAACAAAATTAGAGCAAAAACTCTAATTAATCTCAAACACCCCAAGAGAATAAACTCACAAGATCACTCAAAAGAAAGGGTTCATACAAGTGTTTCCCAATACTCACTCTCTTACAAAATACTCTATAATGAAATAAAGGAGGAGAAAGAAAGACAAGAGTGAAAAGTTCTTGAATTGGTGTGTTTACAAATGAGGAGAAGCTCCTCTATAGCAAGAAATCCTTGGCCTAATAGTGGATATTATGTCATGACAAGTGTCATGAAAACTTAGTCCACAAATTTTGTTATAGTGGATATTATGTCATGGCAAATATCATGAAGACTTGACCCCCACTTGAAAATAAGCCAAATTAATGGCCATATTACAAATCTCCACCTTGGCCTAATTTTGTCTTATATATAGTTAATTTGCTCCACCTTCTCCGCAATAACCCCAATGGGTGAAATCATTCTTCATAAATGCCAATCAAGCTTGAACTTGGACACTGGAAGAGGTTTTGTGAACATGTTAGGATCGAAAAACTGGGTAGTGTGGAATTTAGCCAAACAACGTTATAATGACAATAACAAAAACAATGTAAGTTGATAATAACAACAATTAAAGAAGATAAAGAAGATACAAATTTAACGTAGTTCGGTCAAGGTCCACAAGCGGAGAGGAGCAAATTTACTATACCAACAAGATTACAAAAGAGAATACAAAATTAGAGCAAAAACTCTAATTAATATCAAATATCCCAAGAGAATAACCTCATAAGATCACTCCAAAGAAAGGGTTCACACAAGTGTTTCCCAATACTCACTCTCTTACAAAATACTCTACAATAAATAAAGGAGGAGAAAGAAAGACAAGAGTGAAATGCTCTTGAATTGGTGTGTTTACAAATGAGGAGAAGCTCCTCTATTTATAGCAAGAAATCCTTGGCCTAATAGTGGATATTATGTCATGACAAATGTCATAAAAACTTAGTCAACAAATTTTGTTATAGTGGATATTATGTCATGGCAAATGTCATAAAGACTTGACCCCCACTTAAAAATAAGCCAAATTAATGGTCATATTACAAATCTCCACCTTGTTCTAATTTTGTCTTATATATAGTAAATTTGCTCCACCTTCCCCGCAACAACCCTAATGGGTAAAATCATTCTTCATAAATGCCAATCAAGTTCAAGCAACACTAGAAGAAGCGTTGTGAACATGTCAGCAGAATTTTCTCTAGTGTTGATCTTCTAATCAGAGACTTTTCCTTCAGCAATGGTTTCTCGGATGAAATGATACTTTATATCAATGTGCTTCATCCTCTCATGATACATATGATCTTTAGTCAAGTGAATGGCACTTTAACTATCACAGCAAATGATAATATCACATTGGTGTGAACTGAGTTCCGCAAATAGACCCTTCAACCAAAAAGCTTCTTTGATCGCCTCGGTCACTGCCATATATTCTGCTTTGGTATTAGATAAAGCTACTACATTATTTAATGTAGCTTTCCAACTAATACCGCAACTATCAATGCAAAATATGTAACCTGTCAGTGATCTTCTTTTGTCAAGATCACCTGAATAATCTGAGTCTACAAAATCAACCAAAGTGTTACCCAAGTTCCTCTTCTACCGACCAATGCTTACCCAAACGACAAACGTACGTAGATTTATTATTTTGGTAATTCAAGTACTAGAAAGTAGGGATGAGGTTTAGACAGAAGAATAACAGAATTCAAAAATATAAGCATTTCACAGCAAAACAACTTATCTAACTGATACCTTAGCAGAAGATGGTCGATAGGTGAGACTTAACTCCAATGTTTGCAAAACCACATAAAGATGAAAAGTCAAGAAGTGTGATGAAAGGAAAAGGTTTCATAGCCACCTCGAGTCAACAAGTTTGGTGCCTATGACTACTAGCCCTATATTCGTGCTTGTTATCATATGGTACTTGTTAGGATCGAGAAATAGGGTAGTGTGAAATTTAGCCAAACAACGTTATAATGACAATAACAAAGACAATGCAAGTTGATAATAACGACAATTAAAGAAGATAAAGAAGACACAAATTTAACATGATTCGGTGAAGGTGACCTATGACCACAAGCGGAGAGGAGCAAATTTACTATATCAACAAGAGTATAAAAGAGAGTACAAAATTAGAGTAAATACTCTAATTAATCCCAAATATCCCAAGAGAATAACCTCACAAGATCACTCCAAAGAAAGGGTTCACACAAGTATTTCCCAACACTCACTCTCTTACAAAATACTCTATAATGAAATAAAGGAGGAGAAAGAAAGACAAGAGTGAAAAGCTCTTGAATTGGTGTGTTTACAAATGAGGAAAAGTTCCTCTATTTATAGGAAGAAATCCTTGGCCTAATAGTGGATATTATGTCATGGCAAATATCATAAAAATTTAATCCACAAATTTTATTACAGTGGATATTATAATTCATGCAAATATCATGAAGACTTGACCTTCACTTAAAAATAAGCCAAATTAATTGTCATATTACAGTACCTCTTAATGGTATGAAGTATCGGTGCTTATGTTAGAGAGATCCACTGATATATCTACATAGATATATATAACCAAAGAATATTTCATGACATACATTTCTCTTGTCCTGCTCGATGAAGACATCATTTTTAAAACTAAAATGCCAGAATCTGTTATGACAAAGAATTAGATAATGTAATACCATATCGAAAAAAACTGTCATACCAAAAACATATAAAACTCTTGCTCACAAAATAACAGGAGAAGGTTCATTAATAAAATACGAAAAGAGTGAATAACTATGATAACACATCTATGATTTGCTTAAATACAATGAAATATATTAGCATAATATTCTCCTAATTTTGTAAAGTTGTTCCGATACTGGAAATATTGCAATAAGAAACTGTAGATGACATAGTACTACTATTGCACTTTTCCTCAACGGGGAAGACTCTTTATATATTTAGTAATTGACAATTTTATCAAAGGAGATGATCTGTAGCTACTGCACTTCATTCTTTTCATTTGCATAGACACATATTTTTCATACGGTCTTTGAAATGCTCAACAACATATAGATATTTGAACTCCTATTTTCTTTTAAAGATTAAAACACATAGTTAAAAAAAATTCTTCCCAGTCAAATACCTAAACCGATCTGTTATACCTTTATAACGCATACATATTTCAAATCCTCCATCATAGGAGAACCAAGTAGCAATGGTTATAGCAGCATAGACAATTCCTTTTAGTACTATTTTACTTGCCAAGACTTCATATTTCACGTTGTTCTGATAAATAAATTTTCATACTTTAACCACTGTACACCTTCCTATCAATAAAGTGTTTCAAGATACCAAAGTAGGTAAACACCTAAATTCTATAGTATGACAGCATAGAGATGTTATATGAATCTAATCAAGAAGCTCAAATATACTTTAAATATCAACCTGCTATATGCCAAAATAAACACCTAAATTCTATAGCATGACAAAGACAATCATGTTATTAGAGGTGCCCTGCATCACATCATCCAAACATTCTGAGGTCAACCAATTTTGTCTTTCATAATGTCATATAACAAATTAGGATTGGTTCTATGAGTTTTAATTTGGACTTCTGAGAGGTATGAAATTCTGTTTTATAGTGGTGCTTATGATGTATGTTGGACTGTTTTGTGTTGTGTGTAAGACCCTCTGTGTGATGACCGATAAATTATTTATAGTTTTACCCTTCATTTTTATATTCCGATACCTCGAATAGCTTTATTTAGCCTTTCTTGATTTGCATTCGCAATCCCTATTTTTTTCGAAAAATTTTTATGTGAAAAAGAAGAAAATGTGAAATTTTACCTTAAAACTAATTTGAGTTGACTACGGTTAACGTTTTGTGTAAACGGACCCGAATCAGTATTTTAACGGTTCCAATGGGTCCGTATCATGATTTGGGACTTGGGCGTATGCTCATAATCGAATTCGGAAGTTCCAAACTTTGATTTGACGTAATTTGTTGAAAACTAGCAATTTAAGAATTCCTAAGTTTGACCATGGATTGACTTTGTTGCTACCAGATTCGAATTTCAGTTCCGGAACTTGGTAAAATTTCATTTCAGTATTTATGACTTGTCTACAAAATTTGGTGCAAAACGGAGTTGATTTGACGTGTTTCGGACATCCGATTGTAAAATTTCATGTTCTTGAGTTTTTTTGAAAATATCATTCATTTTGATGTCTGATTCGTAGTTCTAGGCGTTATTTTGGTGTTCTGATCACGCCAGCGAGTTTGTATGATGTTATTACACTTATATGCATGTTTGGTTTGGAGCCCGAGGGGCTCGACTGAGTTTCTGATAGGCTACGGACCATTTGAACTTAGAAAGAATTGCTGGTTTTAGCTACTGCTGATATCTGGTGTCATGTGCTTCGCGATCGCGTAAGGGGAATCTGGACTAGGGAGGAGTTTCTTCTTCACGAACGCGTCCTTCCTCTTGCAAACGCGTAGGGTTATGGGGTCCTGGGAGAGAGTCTGTCAGTTACTCTTCGCGAACGCGTTCATTGGATCGCGAACGCGAAGGCATGGGGGAGCAAGCCTTCGCGAACGCGAAGAGTGGCTCGTGAAGGCGAAGTCATTGGCCGTTGCTGCTTCGTGATCGCGTCAGGTGTCTCGCGAACTCGATGAACACCTGACCCCCAGACTTTAAAACCTCCAAAAATCGGGATTTCACCCATTTTTCACCATCTTCTCATTAGAGCTCGGCCTAGAGGCGATTTTGAAGAGAAATTTCATCACCATTTCATAGGTTAGTATACTTTAACTCGTTTTCTTCCATCTCCGTTAACATCCGTTGATTTCTAACCTTAATCTATGCTCTTTCATGATAGAAATTAGGGACTGGGTAAAATGAAGGGTTTTTGTAAAATTGAGATTTAGACCTCAAATTGAGATCGGATTTTGAAACTAATCACATAATCAGGCTTGGTGGTGAATGGATAATTGGATTTTGGTCCGAATCTCAGGCTTTGACCAAGGGGGCTCGAGGTTGACTTTTGTTGACTTTTTGGGAAAAATATAAAGATCTTAGCTTTATGTATTGTAAATAATTTTTCTCGCATTGTTTGTTGATATTAAGTTGATTTTGGTTAGATTTGATTGGTTTGGAGGCGAAGTTTAGAGTAAAGGCGCCGGTTGGGCTTTGATTTGCTTGCGGAGCAAGGTAAGTGTTGGGTCTGACCTTGATTTGAGGGAATTAAGAACCCTTGAACTATATATTATGTGATCCACATGTGTAAGAGGTGACGAGTGTATATACGCCGTCAAAATAGTTATATTCATGCTTTCCCGTATTTCATTATTATGTTATTCTATGTCTTAACTGGTACATGTTTTAATTGTTTTCTATGTCGTAACTTGTTACTTGTCATCTATTTACTCTTGTATTGAGATGCTTGTTTCGTCCATGATTCCATGACTAATTGCTACTTGCCTTACTTGTCTTACTTATACATTTTAATTGTCATATATTTGGCTTGTCTTGTTGCTTTATATTAATTATAGCGTTCCTCGATTTTGTAGGAGGTTCCATTATGGTTTTGCTTTCATATTCTTTAATCATAGAGATTCTTGTGAATTGAGTTGTTGAATTGATTATATTTATTGATTTTGTTAATGGATCGAATTGCACGCTGCAACGGGTGGAATAAGGGAGGATAGATATTGATATGGTAGGATCGGGTTGCATGCCGCAACGGATTTTACATGTAATTTTGATATGGTGAAATAAGGGAGGATTATGATATTGATTCTGATAATATGTTGGGATCGGGTTACGCGCCGCAACGAATTTTAGATGTTATTCTTAATATTGATATGGTGAAACAAGGGAGGATTGTGTTTGTATGGTGAGATCGGGTTACGCGTTGCAACGAATTGTGTGTGTTGTACTCATTGTTGTATTATGTTAACTTTCAATATTTTCATATGAGATTCTGAGGACTTATATTTCTTGTTTCAGTGATTTCGAGGATTGAGTTTGCTTCATCAGTTAACTACTTTGTAGATATTTCCTCAATTATTATTATTATTATTATTATTATTATTATTATTATTATTATTATTATATTGCGTACAGATTATTATAAGTGACCCCAGTGACCCGCCTTACCCTCGTCACTACTTCGTCGAGGTTAGGCTCGGCACTTATAGAGTACATGTGGTCGGTTGTACTCATATTACACTCTACACTTGTTGTGCAGATTTTGGAGTCGGTCCTAGTGGCGGTCAGTAGATTGCTCGGGTTGATTGATTGACAGAGACTTGAGGTACAGTAGCACGGCGTCCGCAGCCATGAAGTCCCCTTTCAGATTTATTTTGTACCTTTCGTTCAATGAGAAAATGGGTCAAATTCTATAAGATCAAACCTAGACTTAAGGAATGATATAAAAAAAAAAAAAAAGAGAGAGAGAGGGAAAATCATATCCCTCTAGCTGTTTACTGTATTTCAGACAGTTATGCTTTCATTCGAACTTTTATTTATAGTACTCTAGTCGCTCGTGTACTTGTGACACCAATTCTGATATTGTATCTAGATATCGCTGTTGTTATGATTTTCTCACTCTATTTCAGTTTATTTAGTTTCTTGGTTATTATTTAATTTGAATTGTTAAAAATAGCTAAAAACTATTCTAACGTTGGCTTGTGTAGGAAGTAAAATATTAGGGCCCATCACGGTCCCGAGGGTGGGAATTCTGGATCGTGACAAGTTGGTATCAGAGCACTAGGTTGCCTAGGTCTCACGAGTCACAAGCAAGCTTAGTTGAGTCTGGAGGATCGGCATGGAGACGTCTGTACTTATCTTCCAGAGGCTATGGAGTTTAGGAAAATTTTCACTGCTTTCTTTCTCTGTCATGAGATTTTATTCTATCATTGATGATTGAACCATTCGATTCTTGTTCCCTCGTAGATGGCGAGAACACGCACAGTATATATAGCCGGACAGGAGCCGGAGCCCCCTGTGGCAGCTACTACCAGGGGCCGAAGTCGAGGCAGAGGCAGAGCTCAGCCTAGAGCTCGAGAAGCAGCACCCACAGTGGAGCCTCAGATTGATCACGAGGAGGAGGTTCTAGCTCACTGTACCCGTCGGGCCAACTCAGGTCCCGGAGGGGTTCATAGACACCCTAGTGCTTCAGGACACTCTAGTCCGTTTAGTGGGCCTTATGGAGAGTGTGGACTAGGCCGGTACATTCCCGGTGACACCAGCCTTCTCTCGGGCTGGGGGAGGAGCACAGACTCCCGCTACTCACACCCCGGAGCAGGTGGCTCCTTAGTACCAGACTCCAGCAGCCCTGCCAGTTGGGGTGGTTCAGCCAATTGTTGCGACACAGGCCTGTGATAGGCCCGCTATGTCTTCTGAAGCCTTGTTGAGATTGGATAAGTTTACCAAGCTCTTTCTTGTTCATTTCAGTGGTGCACCTTCTGAGGACCCACAGGATTATCTAGACCACTGCCACGAGATGTTGCGGAACATGAGTATAGTTGAGACTAATGGGGTCGATTTTGTAGTGTCTTAGATGCCTGGTTCCGCCAAGAGATGGTGGAGAGATTATATATTGACTAGACCAGCTGGTTCACCTTCACTTACCTAGGATCAGTTTTCACAGCTATTTCTAGAAAAGTTCATCCCTATCACTCTGAGAGAGGATTAACGCAGGCAGTTTGAGCACCTTCAGTAGGGTAGTATGACTGTTACCCAGTACCAAACTCGATTTGTGGACCTAGCTCGCCATGCCATTAACTTGCTTCCTACTGAGAGGGAGAGAGTGAGGAAATTCATTCATGGGATCACTTTCACTAGCAGGCTACAGATAACCAAGGATATTGGAGATGATATTACTTTTCAGAGGGCCATAGATATTGCAAGACAGATAGAGATGGCCCGTGCTCAGGAGAGGGTGCCAGTGTCTAATAAGAGGCCTCGTCATTCCGGTAGCTTCCTACTGAGAGAGAGAGAGTGAGGAGATTCATTGATGGGCTCACTTTCATTATCATGCTACAGATAACCAAGGATATTGGAGATGATATTACTTTTCAAAGGGCCATAGATATTGCTAAACAGATAGAGATGGGCCGTGCTCAGGAGAGGGAGCCTGTGTCTGATAAGAGGCCTCGTCATTTCGATAGCTTTAGTGGTGCCTCATTTGGATGCAGGGTTACTTTTGGTAAAGGCCATCCTCCTAGGCCATTTCAGTCAGTGCTTCAGGCATCTCACAGTGCTTCAAGGAGTCGTGGTCCTTATGTGCCTCATTTTGGGCAGCCAGCCTACAGTGCACTATTAGCTCCTATTAGTGGACCTCTGATTCAGAGCTATCACCGTGGTTATCCGGCCTGTTCCGGTCAGTTTCAGCTTCAGCAACCACAACAGTAGGATGGATGTTTTGAGTGTGGAGGTACTGGTCACATTAGGAGGTTCTGTCCGAGATTGTTGGGCGGGATGCCACAGCAGAGTTCTCGTGCCGTGGTCCGAGCACTGGTTGCTCCACCTCCCCCTCAGCCAGCTAGAGGCAGAGACCAAGCAACCAGAGGTGGAGGTTAGGCCATTAGAGGTGGAGGCCAGCCAGCTAGAGGCCGTCCCAAAGACGTAGGTCAGAGTAGTGGGCCTATCTCTGAATTTATGCTTTCTCGACTAGACCTGAGGCCGAGTCACCTGACGTTGTTATCACAGGTATTGTTCACCAGTTTGCCATAGAGATGCTTCAGTTCTATTTGATCCAGGCTCTACTTATTTCTACGTGTCATCCTATTTTGCTTCATATATGGTTATGCCTTGTGATTCTTTGAGTGCTCCTGTGTATATGTCCACGCCTGTGGGAGATTCTATTATTGTAGATCGCGTCTATCGCTCATGTGTGATTACAATTGGGAGTCTTGAGACTAGCGTAGATCTCCTACTTCTTGATATGGTAGATTTGGGTGTTATCTTTGGCATAGATTGGTTGTCACCTTGTTATGCCATATTGAACTGTCACGCCAAGACGGTGACCTTAGCCATGCTAGGGTTTCCTCGATTAGAGTGGAGAGGGACTCCTGGCCATTCTACGAACAGGGTTATTTCTTATGTGAAAGCTCGAAATATGGTCGAGAAGGGATGTCAAGCATATTTGACCTACGTTCGTGATTCAAGTGCGGAGGTTCCTTCCATGGATTCAATACCAGTTGTTCGTGAGTTTCCATAGGTGTTTCTTGCAGATCTGCCTGGGGATGCCACCCGACAGAGATATTGACTTCCATATTGATATGGCTCCGTGCACTTAGCCCATTTCTATTCCACCATGCCGTATGGACCCGCCTGAGTTGAAGGAATTGAAGGAGCAGTTGCAAGATTTGCTTGATAAGGGATTCATTAGACCTAGTGTCTCGCCCTGGGGTGTGCTCGTGTTGTTAGTGAAGAAGAAAGATGGATCGATGAGGATGTGTATAGACTATCGGCAGTTGAAAAAAGTCACTATCAAGAACAAGTATCCATTGCCGAGGATTGATGAATTATTTGATCAGCTCCAAGGTACCAAAGTATTTTCGAAGATTAATTTGACGCCTGACTACCATCAGTTAAAGATTAGGGCATCTAATGTCCCTAAGATGATTTTTCGGACTCGATATGGGCATTATGAGTTCCTAGTAATGTCATTTGGGTTGATAAATGCTTCAGCAGCATTTATGGATTTGATGAACCGGGTGTTCAAGCCCTATTTGAATTCTTTTGTGATTCTATTCATTGATGATATCTTGATCTACTCCCGCAGTCGAGAGGAGCATGAGCAGAATCTTCAGATTGTACTTCAGACTCTGAGGGATAGTCAGTTATATGCCAAGTTTTCAAAGTGTAAATTTTGGTTAGACTCAGTTACCTTTTTGGGCATGTTATATCAGCAGAGGGCATAAAGGTGGATCCTAAGAAGATTGAGGAAGTTCAGAACTGGCCTAGACCTACTTCAGCTACAGAGATCTGGAGTTTCCTAGGTTTGGCAGGTAATTATTGCTGGTTCGTGGATGAAGTTTCATTCATAGCAGCCCATTGACTAGATTGACCCAGAAGGATGCCCCATTCAGATGGTCGGATGAGTATGAGTTAAGCTTTCAGAAGCTCAAGACTGCTTCGACTACGGCGACAGTATTGGCGTTGCCCACAGGTTGAGGATCCTACACGGTGTATTGTGATGCATCCTGTATTGGGCTCGGTGCAGTATTGATTCAGGATGGCAGGGTGATTGCATACGCGTCGCGAAAGTTGAATGTTCATGAGAAAAATTACCATATTCATGACTTAGAGTTGGCAGCCATTGTTCATGCACTGAAGATTTGGAGCCACTATCTTTACGACGTGTTATGTGAGGTATTCACGAATCATCGGAGTCTACAATATTTGTTCAAGCAAAAGGATCTCAACTTAAGGAAGAGGAGGTGGTTGGAGCTGTTGAAAGACTATGATTTCACCATTTTGTATCATCCCCGGAAGGCCAATGTGGTGGCTCATGCCTTGAGTAGAAAGGCTGTGAGCATGGGTAGACTTGCGTATATTCTAGTTGGTGAGAGGCCGCTTGCAGCAGATATTTAGGATTTTGGACAATCAGTTCACGAGGTTAGATGTTTCGGAGCCCAGTCGTGTCCTAGCTTGCATAGTCTCTCGGTCTTCCTTTTATGAGTTCATCAAAGAGCGTCAGTATGATGACCCCCATTTGCTTGTCCTTAAGGACACGATACGGCACTATGGTGCCAATCAGGTTACTATTGGAGATGATGGGGTTTTAAGGATGCGGGATCATATTTGTGTGCCCAATGTGGATGGGCTTCATGAGTTGATTCTTGAGGAGGTCCACAATTCCTGGTATTCTATTCATCCAGGTGCCGCCAAGATGTATCAGGACTTGCGGCAGCATTATTGGTGGAGGAGGATGAAGAAGGATGTCGTGGCATATGTAGCTCGGTGTCTGAATTGTCAGCGAGTAAAGTATGAGTATCAGAGGCCTGGTGGTTTGCTTCAGAGGCTAGAGATTCCTGAGTGGAAGTGGGAGCATATCACTATGGATTTTGTTGTTGGACTCCCATGGACTCAAAAGAAGTTCGATGCGGTATGGGTCATTATGGACAGGTTGACCATGTCTGCACATTTTATTTCAGTGCAGTTACTTATTCTTCAGAGCGATTAATTAAGATCTACATCCGCGAGATTGTTCGTCTTCATGATGTGCCTCTATCTATCATTTCTAATTGAGGTACGCAGTTCACCTCGCACTTCTGTAGGGCCGTACAGCATAAGTTAGGCACACGGGTTGAGTTGAGTACGAAATTTCACCCCCAGAGGACGGGCTGTCCGAGCATACTATTCAAATATTGAAATATATGCGTCACGCTTGCATTATGGATTTTGGGGGTTCTTGGAATCAGTTCTTGCCGCTTGCGGAGTTTGCCTACACCAACAACTACCAGTCGAGCATTCAGATGGCTCCCCATAAGGCATTATACGGGAGGTAATGTCGTTTTACAGTTGGATGGTTCGAGCCCGGAGAGGCTCGGTTGTTGGGTACCGATTTGGTTCAGGATTCTTTGGATAAGGTCAAGATTATTTAGGATCGACTTCGCACCGCTCAGTCTAGGAAGGAGAGTTATGCCGACCGTAGAGTTCATGATGTTGCATTCATGGTTAGAGAGAGAGTATTGCTCTGGGTTTCACCCATGAAGGGTGTGATAAGGTTCGAAAAGAAGGGCAAGTTGAGCCCTAGGTATATCGGACCCTTTGAGATTCTTGAGAGAGTGGGTGAGGTGGCCTACAGGCTTGCATTGCCACCTAGTTTGTCAGCAGTCCATCCGGTGTTCCATATGTCCATGCTCCGGAAGTACCACGGTGATCCGTCCCATGTGTTAGATTTTAGTTCAGTCCAATTGAAAAAGGATTTGACTTATGAGGAGGAGCCGGTGGCTATTCTAGCCCGGCAGGTCCGACAGTTGAGGTCTAAGAGTTATTCTTCCGTTAGAGTGCAGTGGAGAGGTCAGCCGATCGAGGCAACCACGTGGGAGTTCGAGTCGGACATGCAGAGTAGACATCCACACCTCTTCACCAGTCTAGGTACCTTTCTATGTTCGTTCGAGGACGAACGTTTGTTTTAGAGGTGGGGAATGTGATGACCCGATAGGTCATTTATAGTTTTACCCTTTATTTTTGTGTTTTGAGACCTCGAATAGCTCCATTTAGCCTTCCTCGATTTGCGGACGCAGTCCGTGTCTTTTTCTGAAAAATTATTATGTGAAAAATTAAAGAAAATATGAAATTTTGCATTAAAACTCATTTGAGTTGACTACGGTCAATATTTTATGTAAACGGACCTAGATCAGTATTTTGACGGTCCCGATGAGTCCGTATCATGATTTGGGGCATAGGCGTATGCCCGGAATCGGATTCGGAAGTCCCTAACTTAATTTAACGTAATTTGTTGGAAACTAACAATTTAAAGGTTTAAAGAATTCCTAAGTTTGACCATGGGTTGACTTTATTGCTACCGGATTCGGATTTCAGTTCCGGAACTTGGCATAGGTTCATTTCAGTATTTATGACTTGTTTACAAAATTTGGTGCAAAACAGAGTTGATTTGACGAGATTCGGACGTCCGGTTGTAAAATTTCATGTTCTTGAATTTCTTTAAAAATATCATTCACTTTGATGTCCAATCGTAGTTCTAGGTGTTATTTTGGTGTTTTGATCGTACGAGCTAGTTTGTATGATGTTATTACACTTGTGTGCATGTTTGGTTTGGAGCCCGAGGGGCTTGAGTGAGTTTCGGATAGCCTACGGACCATTTGAACTTAGAAAGAATTGTTGGTTTTGGCTACTGCTGATATCTGGTATCATGTGCTTCACGATCGCGAATGGGAATTTGGGCAGGGGAGGAGTTTCTTCTTCGCGAACGCAAGGAGGTGGTCACGAACGCGAAGTAGTGAGGGGTTTACCCTTCGCGAACGCGCCCTTCCTCTTGCTAACGCGTAGGGTTATGGGGTCCTGGGAGGGAGCCTGTCAGTTACTCTTCGCGAACATGAAGGTAGGGAGGAGTAAGCCTTCGTGAACATGAAGAGTGGCTCGCGAACACAAAGGCCATTGGTTGCTGCTGCTTCGCTATCGCATCAGATTTCTCGCGAACGCGATGAACACATGACGCCCAGACTTTAAAACTTCCAAAAATCGGGATTTCACCCATTTTTTACCATCTTCTCATTAGAACTCGGCCTAAAGGCGATTTTGAAGATAAATTTCATCACCATTTCATAGGTTAGTATACTTTAACTCGTTTTCTTCCATTTCCATCAACATCCTTGATTTCTAACCTTCATATATGCTCTTTCATGGTAGAAATTAGGGATTTAGGTAGAATTGGGGGGGTTTTGTAAACTTGAGATTTAGACATCAAATTGAGGTCGGATTTCGAAACTAATCTTATAATCGGGCTCGGGTGTGAATGAGTAATTGGATTTTGGTCCGAATCTCGGATTTTGACCAAGAAGGTCTGAGGTTGACTTTTGTTAACTTTTTGAAAAAATGTAAAGACCTTAGCTTTATGTATTGTAATTGATTTTCCTCACATTTTTTATTGATATTAAGTTTATTTTGGTTAGATTTGATTGGTTTGGAGGTGAACTTTAGAGGAAATGCACCGGTTGAGCTTTGATCTGCTTGTGGAGCAAGGTAAGTGTTGGGTCTAACCTTGATTTCAGGGACTTAGGAACCCTTGAACTATATGTTATGTGATCTACATGTGTAACGACGTATATGCGAGGTGACGAGTGTATATAAGCCGTTAAAATAGTAGTTTTCATGCTTTTCCGTATTTCATTAATTATCTTATTCCATATCTTAATTGTTATATATTTTAATTGTTTTCTATGCTATAACTTGTTACTTGTCATCTATTTGCTCTTGCATTGAAATGATTGTTTCTTCCATGATTCCATGATTAGTTGCTACTTGCCTTACTTGTCTTACTTGTACACTTTAATTGTCATATATTTGGCTTGTCTTGCTGCTTTGTATTAATTGTAACGTTCCTTGATTTTGTACAAGGTTCTTTTATGGCTTTGCTTTCATATTCTTTTATCGTAGAGATTATTGTGAATTGAGTTGTTGAATTGATTACATTTATTGATTTTGTTTATGGATCGAGTTGCACGCCGCAACGGGTGGAATAAGGGAGGATAGATATGATATGGTAGGATTAGGTTGCATGCCGCAACGGATTTTACATGTAATTTTGATATGGTGAAATAAGGGAGGATTATGATATTGATTATGATAATATGGTGGGATCGGGTTGTGCGCCGCAACGAAATTTACATGTTATTCTTGATTTTGAGATGGTGAAATAAGGGAGTATTGTGTTTGTTCGGTGGGATCGGGTTACACGCTGCAACGGATTGTGTGTGTTGTACTCATTGTTGTATTGTGTTAACTTTCAATATTTTCATATGAGATTCCGAGGACTTATATTTATGGTTTCACTGATTTTCGAGGAGTGAGTTTGCTTTCATCAGTTAACTGCTTTGTCGATATTTCCTGTACTCCTTTCCTATTATGCGTATTGGTTATTATAAGTGACCCGTCTTAGCCTCGTCACTACTTCGTCGAGGTTAGGCTCGCGCTTACAGAGTACATGGGGTCGGTTGTACTCATACTACACTCTGCACTTCTTGTGCAAATTTTGGATTCGGACCTAGCGGCGGTCAGTAGATTGCTCGTATTGATTGATTGATGGAGACTTGAGGTACAGCTGCACGGCGTCAGCAGCCATGAAGTCCCCTTTCATATCTCTCTAGCTGTTTACTATATTTCAGACAGTTATACTTTCATTCAGACTTTTATTTGTTGTATTCTAGTCGCTCATGTACTTGTGACACTAGTTCTGGGATTATATCTAGAAATCGTTGTTGTTATGGTTTTCTCACTCTATTTCAGTTTATTTAGTTTTTTGGTTATTATTTAATTTGAATTGTTAAAACTGGCTAAAAATTATTTTAATATTAGCTTGCCTAGCAAGTGAAATGTTAAGCGCCATCACGATCCCGAGGGTGGGAATTCCGAATCGTGACATTCTGGTATATGAACTATTAACATCATCAATAAATTCCTTAAAATTACTAGAGGTTTTGCATCTATTGGAGAAAAACTGAAGTCACTAACATGTAAAAGGAACAATTCTTTACTGCATCTCCTAAAGTTATTAAATGTTCTTCTTGTTTAAATGTAAGGGACGAGAGACTAAAACTGATAAAAAATAGATTAGCATTGTAGAATGACATAACATACGCAAGGTATATAGTTGGAGAAAATTCAATGTATTACCTATTTTTACTAATGACAGACTTTTACCTAGCATTTGTTCAAATGTTAGAGCAAATCATCCATACTGGCATGTAAGATTCATCTCCGTCTCTCTCTAGTGCATTTGTCTGAGTTCACTTTTTTTTTCTTTTTGTTTCTTTTTCTCTGAAGATTCAAAAGAACATTAGAGTTTTATGTTATATAATGCTCATTAGTTGGTTACAGCACGAACAACACAGTATTCATCAAAAACAAATTTTACAAATGATTTGACAAAATATTAAGATTCCTATCGTTCCCAAATTTATTGATGTTGTTCATTTAAGAACCAAAAAAATTAGTTTTTAACTCCGCTTGTGTTTGACTTATATTGTATCATAGATGGTCTCAATCCTCTGACTAAGGAGAAGCGTTTTACATCTACAGAACTCAGATTCTTCACTATTCTGCTATTGTTTCTGTATTCGACTTTTGAGGAAGAAAAAAGCTTAAACTAATTTGCAGACATGTTACACTTGTTCTTTGAAGTGGAGTTTGTTGTAGTGCATTTATCTCTGTATATACCTTCCGTGAGATCAAGTGTTTATACAGCTAGGAGGGAAATTATGGAGCATATTTGGAGGAAATCAAGTGTTTATATAGCTAGAATGTACCATAGACTATGGCACGCTTATGCTGGAATTTTGAAATGTATGCTTTGTGTTACTACAAGGCAAATTCAACATTCTTGTCTCTTATTCACCAATGTTCTTTTATATCAATATTGATATAGAGCTTAAATACACATTTACCTAACGACTTGCATTGTTTTCTTCTATCACTAGTAGTAAAGTAGTGTTTTTATTGCCAAACCCACTGGAGGAAATACAGTTTTTGTGATTTACATAATATGGAAACTACATTAAAGAACTGTGCATTATAATTCAGAAACTCCATCTACCTTTTCACTAAGTTTTTCCTATGACAGCAAGCTCAGTCTCCTTCTCCCACTATGGTGGAGTCATTTGAAATCTGGTACATATCATTTATGTTGTCTAAATATATTGTACAAATTTATCTTTTTATCTGAATGTTGTAAATATATATAGAGTTGCATCTGAAAACAATGTTAACAACACTAAATAGTTGTTGAGCCCGCAGTCGTTGGGCTCGGGCATATACCCTCACTAGTATATATATAGTCGCCAAGCACTTTTGGGAGTTAAAAGCACTTTTAAAAAATATATATATATATATTTTTAAAAAAAATTAAAAATAGTTTTTCAAAACAAAACTGCTTTTATCACAAAAACTTTATTTACAAAATTTTATTTATTTACTTCAAAAGAAATCAACAATTATAATGTATTCCTACAACAACAAAAAGAAAACTTCGAATATTTGGATAGAAAAGCTATATAGGACGGTAGAACACCATTTGTAATTTCAAAGAAAGATCACCATCTGAGATTAAAATATATGTAAAAGTTATCACAAAATTTTTGAGTTTTCAGATAATGTTATCAATTCCACTACTATCATACACCTTCAAATCAAAGCTTTTAACCGTGTCTCAGATTCATCGGCTTGCTGGCCAAGTTTGAATGGAAAAAAGAAAATATTTTTTAATTTTAACATTTTCAAGTTATTACGTCCAAAAACTAACGGAAAACACCAAAGCTTAATACAATGAAACCAAGTTTCGCCCTTACTCTTCTCAGCGCCCTTTTCGTTTCCGTCACTTTAATCATTCCCTCCGCCGCTAAACACCGCCATGTCATCAATATCCGATCACCGAACCTTTTTCCGGAGTCATTCACTTGGGATCCCAAATCACACAACTTCATCATCGGCGGTACACGTCATCAGAAACTCCTCTCCATTTCCGACGACGGCGTAACCGAAACCCTAATCTCCGACGCCGATTTACCGGCAAACTCCTCGTTCCTCGGCCTCGCTGTCGACCGCCGTAACAACCGCCTCCTTGCTTGCATTCATCGTATCCCTACCCCCACTTCACCTTCCTCGTTCAACGCACTCGCCGCCTACGACCTCAAATCTCGCCGCCGCATTTTCCTCACCCCGCTCCTAGACAACGACGATCAAAATCCTATCGCCACTGTAACAGAGTCAATCCGCCCCGCCGCCGCGAATGACGTCGCCGTTGATTCCTCCGGAAATGCTTACGTCACCAATTCTGACGGCGATTTCATCTGGAAAGTGAATTTCGCCGGCGAGGCTTCGATTTTGTCGAGATCGGAGGTCTTCAAATCTCATCCCGTGGACGTGACCGCAGAGTATCACAAATGTGGACTAAACGGCATCGTTTTAACATCTAATGGGTATTTACTTGTGGTCCAATCAAATACGGGGAGAATGTACAAAGTCAACGTTGATGACAGGACGGCAAAGACCGTTAATTTGGATAAAGAGTTAACGGCGGCTGATGGAATGGCCGTTAGAAGTGACGGCGTGGTTGTAGTGGTGAGTCAGCACAAGCTTTATTATGTGAGGAGCGAGGATAATTGGGGTGGGGGAGTGGTGTTTGACGAAATTGCCCTTGAAGCAGAGGGGTTTGCATCTGCTGTGACAATTGGGAACAGGAACAGGGTGTATGTGTTATATGGGCATATTATGGAGGGTATAATGGGAAATACGGATAAAGAAGAGTTTAATATAGTGGAAATGGAGGAAGAGAATAAAGAGGATAATATTTGGTTGTTTGTATTGGTGGGATTTGGGTTAGTTTATTTCTTGTTTTGGAGATTCCAAATGCGTCGACTTGTCCAAAACATGGATAAAAGAATAGCTTAAGGTTTTAATTTCCTTTTCTGTTATCTTTTTCCCTGTCTCATGTATTTGTTTTGGTAATATATTTTGATAAATGACAAGTATTATTTTCCTCTTCTGTTTCCTCCGAAAGAAATAGATCATATATTTTGTTGTATTCCATTTCACCACTATGCATAATGTAAATATACATCTAATAAAGATAACAACAAATGAACAAGTAAAAAGAAAGTAAAATCCAAAGAAATAATAATGTATACAAAGAAGATGGACAAAACCTGTTTTCATATTTCAGTTTCATTTCTGAAGTAGTAATGCAGACAGTAAAATTTAACATTTCAGTTTCGTTTTTATAGTAGTAATTCAGACTGTATATTTTCTTAATTATCTCAAAAGCACATTTTGGTTAAATTTATCTTCCACGGTTGTAGGAATTATTTTGTAGTTTCTTTACATTCTTTATTTCACTTTATAAAAGTGTACATCAAATTGTCTAATCACTGTAATACATTTCTCATGTTTCTGTCAAAAAATTTCTTTTTTCCAAAAAGTCCATTAGATTTTTTGCTTGGCCTACTTTCCACTGCACCTCACGGGTTTACAATTTTCTTTCTCTCGCTTTCTTCTCTTTTTCTTACATTTATGATGGATTCATGTTCCATTTTGGGGTCTGATATATTTTATGTATGGGTTAACGTATGCGTCTTAAATTTCTGCAAGAGTCATTTCACATCTTCTAGAATCCATCTTTGTTCTTTTTCTTCTTCTTTTTTAATTTATCAAGCTTCAACTTATATTATTGGTCCAAAACCCACTACAAATTTTGTCGGTAGCAATGCCCTTAGTGCAATTCAATCTATCTTCACATTCCTCAAATTAACAAACTTGATATATCGTTTTTGGATGAAGTCCATTTACAAAACAGCTAGAAAAGATGATATCGACATATTTTTATTCAATTGAAGAAAACAAAATGGAAGTCCCTTTACTAATATTTAAAAGTTGGTGCAAAAACACAATTTTGGATACCGTACAAGAAAATGATGGATGATAAGGCATGGAGAAATAAGATTTAGCTAGCGTTTTGGATATAGATTTGGTCGAAATTGACAAATTAAGTTTTTGAAGTTGTGTTAAAAAATAATTTTTAGAAGTTGAAGTTCTGTTTTGACATTCATTTTATTTGAATTTTTTAAGTTCCCTAAACCAATTTTTAGGAACTTAAAAAGAAAAATTAAATTTTTAAAAATTGATCATATTCTATGAACACACAATATTTTCAAAAAAAATTAAAGAAAATAATCAAAATTTTTGGCCAAACGGGAGCTTGATACTTTCGATTTCAACTTCACATTTGCGAGCTGCATGATAAATTTTATTAGTTTTCAAATAATACTAAATGATTCTTTTCGTTCTGTTTTGAATTCAACTGTGACTTCTTATTACTTTTTTTTTTTTTTTTACCTTATTCACTGCAATTAACTATTTTTGATTCTATAGATATTTCATGTCGCTATTATTTTTTCTTTAGTTGAAGCTTGTAATTTAACCCTTCTAATTTCATGGTACTCATTACACACATATCGTGATATTATCAACTCTCATGTATTTTTGTTTGTCAAGTTCTTTTCTGATTATCAAAATTTTAAAAAACTAAAAGATTTTTTTTCCAGATATAATAGAGTGCTATATTTCTCATTAAGTATTAAAACATCAAATTGCCATCATCTAATACATGATTGTGCTAAATTTTATAATAAAATTATCTTCATACAATACCAATAAAATTTTTGGTCAAATTCATAAATGAAAGGACTCATAATTTTGAATCAAACAAGGAGACAAAGGGTATATGTACGTGTTTTGATTTATATACATCAATTAAATATTTGAACAACTATTATCTCTATCACAAATAACTGCTACTTTTGTGTAGGTATACACCATGAGATTGATCATGATCTATTAGACAACCTAAGGAAGGTGTTCTGAACGAATTTTTGTATATATAGCTTCTACAAAACACTACTCTCACTTGCCAACAATTTCTTGAAGAAGGCAAAAACTTTTAGAGACAAAACATTACAACCATAGCCGACATTTAAATTATGTGTTGTTAACATATTAAAAAAAAAGAATTACGATCCATCTGATAATTTAATATATTATAAGAATTGTATAATCAAAGTCAACGAAAATATGACTTTTGAAATTCATTTGATAGCAATTTTTTTTACTATAATAATAAATATCAATTGAATAGGCTCACGTTCATCAGTTCGAGCGACAGGTGCGTTGCACGTGTATCCTATGCTAATTAACATAAATAGAAAACTTTTAGAGCCCCTTTGGACATAAGAATTTTTTTACTTTTTTTCGAAATTTTTTTACTTTTTTTCGAAATCAATGTGGTCATAAAATTTTTAATTTTCACTTGAAGATGAATTTTGGAATTTTTCGAAAATTTGTAAAACTCCAAAAAAACTGTGTTTCAAAATTTTCACTCAGATCACTCACAAAAATACAAAAACAACCCAAAATTATATTCATGTCCAAATATAACTCTAATATTCAAATATCAATTTTTACTTGAATTTTTAATTTTTACTTTTATTTTGAATTTTACAATTCTTACGTCCAAATGCCCACTTAGTAAAAGTAATTTTAGTACAATATCCTTCAAAAATATATAGAATGACCAAATTACCATCTACTTAAAAGCAATATTACTTTTCGGTTTTATTTGAAATACTGCTATATGAACTTGCGAATTGAAAAATAAAGTTGGTCATTTATTTGTGATCCTATTAAATGCTAAATTATAGATACAATTGACGTCTGAATTGAAAAATCAAGCTGAACATTTAATTGACATCCTATTAAACGGTAATTCTACAAGTGTTATGTGAAATTGTGAACAGATAAATTAAAAAATGAAATTGTCCATTTAATTTGATCCTATTAAATGGTAAGGTATAAATATTGAACATGTGAATTGAAAATCAGTTTTTAGCACAACCAAAGCCCTTTCTCTTCACATGTTGTGAACGGGAAAAAAAATAAGTCTGACATTTAATTGGCATCCTATCAAACGGTACCTTTTCTTAAAATATAATACTTTGCATTATTTTTTGTTTCATTTTTAGAAATCCCCAAAAAACATTCCTACATTAAGGTGGGAACAATCCCTGGTCCATTACAATAGGAATACTACCTAAAATGGCTTCCTTAATTATTTATTCCCCAAATTTTCTTAGCTCTCTTCTTATTTCTTTTTCCCTGTATGTTTCTACTATAATAACTCCATCAAACTGTAAATGATTAATGTGAATAATTTTGGTAGTAAATATAATGCAGGCTGTCATCACATTTCAGTTTTTTTTCCTTTGATCTTCTAAGATAATACAAATATTTTTGCAGTCTTTCTATATTCTTTATTTCACCCTATTAAAATATTCAACCACTATATCACTTGCAAAACCAGGGCATCACGTAGTTTTTTTTTTTTGGGAACAAGATACCAAAAAAGTTTAGCAAGAGATTTTGGAAGAAGTAAGTCCCTTACAACATTTTTCTTTTAATTTTGCTTGTTGCCCTTTTATTAACTACTACAAATATTTAATATTGAAGAGGGTCTTTATTAGCACAATTAGGTTCTGATTTACAGTAAAATGCTTTATATCGTTAGTGTTCTTGCTCAAATCTGCAGATGGCTGGTTTATTTACTTTGTGTGAGGCAATTATTTCTTTAATTTCATGATGTAGAAGTGATATTTTATACGTTTCTCATTTTTGTGTGGTTCTTCTGCATCAGAAGGATGCATCTACAATCTCTGTCTATTTTCACGTTACTCAAATTAACAAATTTCATGTACGTCTTTTTTAATGAAATCTTCGATTCTATTAGTATTTCATGTCTCTGTTATTCTTTCTTTAGTTGGACTTGTATTTTTATATTCCTCATCACACATACATATTGTAATATTATTTATTCTCATTGTTTTGTTTGTCAAGTTGTTTCTTAATTATTAAAAGTTAAATTTGAAAATGTCACGATCCAATTTAGGATTGTGACCGGCGCTTAGGAGCAAGTGCTTCCAAATAAGCTTCATCGGAAATTTTACAGAAAATTGGACAGAGTTTTCACTGTTTTTGGACTATCCCAAAAACTTTCCTGTCTCAAATCAACAACCAAACATCCTAATATTATACCAAAAAATTGACAACTTGTCAATTAACCAATACAAGTCTCCACCATAACTAAACCATCAACTAACCACTAGAAATACTAATTTATCTCCAACCTTGATAAATGAGAACGATACTCAATATACGACTATAATAATGAAAGAATACGCATGACACTAAAATAATGACTATGGAGCGACTCTAAGAGTTCAATGAAAAGACTATAACAACAAGTAAAATCTCTGCTCACGCGAATAAGTGCGAGGCTCACCGAGAAATATCAACATGTGCGCTCTAATTAACGAGATCCTTGCCTGCGTCAACTGCTGTCTCTGTAAAAAAAATTAGCAGGGAATGAGTTGCTAACTCAGTGAGTAATAACACTTAACCACAACCGTTGTTTTATTTGGGGACAAGTCAGAAACATGCTTAGTATCTCAAAGAGAAAATAACATAAAAATGTCATTTCAGAAACAATAAATAATTTTCAGCCTCATCACACTTTTCTTGTAGTAAAATATAATTAACAATTCAGTAATAAGCTCGGTAACCACTGTATAATATCAGTATTCACATTTTTTGGGGAGGTTTCAATGAACAGATCATGTAATCGGTATAACTGTGGACTTCTTTACCAGAAGTCATATATAACGGTAGTCCCTACTCTAGGGAAATCGGTAACGGTATGCTAGTTCTACCTTCCCACTAGCGAGGGCTATAACGGTGATCAGTAATTACAAGGTGCACCAGGTTTAACGAACCCGCCGTTAGCTACGGGATCCTTCAATGTCTACTCCCATTTATACTTGTCTCTGTAATCGTATATACTCGTAGAAACTATTTTAAAACAATATAGGACATTTCAGTTCTTATCAAATCATATAATTTCCTGTCGATAACAGTAAATTCAAGTAACGGTAAAACAGATCTAGCGACAACGAAAATATTTAAAATCATGGTAATCATCTCAAATAACTATTTCGGTTTCATATCGAGTAAAAGAATCGTCCCACATGCAACTCAAAATAATCGGTAACATATTCATATTAAAAATCATGTGTAAGTCATACAAGTTATGAAAACACAAATTGCGGTAAGATTACTACTCACAGTACTCGTGTCAAATATCAAACTCGTCGCCTCGAACGATCCGTACAACCTCCTCCGATCAATCTTCTTCTTCTCTGTTTAATTAGCTTTCTGTGTTGAATACTTGTGGTCCTCTTCAATGGCAGAAAAAGTGAAACCTCACGTTTCCGTTGTTTCTATAAAGTGGCATGGAAAAGTTTTAGAATTCAATTACCTAGCTTGTTCCCCTCCTCTGTAAATTCCTTTGCTAGAATAGAGTAAACCCACTTTGTGGATACTTTCGATCGCCTCTGTACGTGTTGCTTCTGTACTAAGTTGTTTTCCCTTTTCTCCTTTTTCTTTTCGCTTTTCTTTTAGTTTCAGTGGGCTTTGCCCTTTGTTTTAATTTTACTAGGTTTTTTTTTTATTAGTTTAATTTGTTCCTTTATTTTTTTCCTTTTTATTTTGGACTTAAATTATTTTTTAAATGTCCAATATATCCTCACTTAAAATATTGGGATATTACAGAAAACTACAAGATATATTATTTTTTCATATCTAATAGAGTGTTAAAATTTTCATGAAGTACTAAAACATACTGCCAATATATTGCACATGATCATGCTATGTTTCATAATACAGTTATATTTATACAATTCAATTAATATTTTCTTTTGTCAAATTCATAGATAATAGGACTCAATACTTTTAAAACAGACAAAAGTACATGTGTGTGTAATTAGGCTTTATATGCATCAATTAAATATTTTAACAACTATAATCTCTATAAAAGATAATAACATATGATTGTGATTTGCGATGACAATAAATATCAGTAGAATAGGTTCAAATTCATCAATTTGAGCTTGTATTTTTCCCTTCAACTTCTATCACACATGTATTATTATAGTTTTAAGATATTTTTAACAATTAGTATGACATACACATGCAATGCACGTGCCCAAAAACTAGTAATATATATAAAGAGAGAGTTCCTTCAACCAAAGGAGAGAGTTCCAGCTCAGTTCCTTTCCTTTATAGATCTAAGAACATAATAATTGCTCAATGTAATTTCCTAACATATAGGGGTTATCCCCTCTTTACCACCATTTAGATCGGCTTGACCATAAACAATCTGATCTTTAAGTTGATGGCCATATTTTGCAAAACCAGCGTTATATACCAATTAAGCGAAAAACAATTGATATTTAAAAACAAACAAAACAAAGTTAGAGATGTTGCATATAATCATAATTAAAAGAAAAGTAGTTGCTATATAATATCTTAAATTTGTAAGTGCAATGATTTATAAATAATTTAGTGTATTATCAAAGCTAGTACACATAACCTTTGGATTCACGTATATAACTGCTTCTGATCAACATAATATATTCACGTATACAGTTTGTAGAACGATAATTAGGCTCGTACGCAAGGGAAAGAGGATCTTGGAGATAAATAGTAGATAAAAATGTTCAATCTCTGATAAGTTATACTTTAATTAGATGATACGGAGCATATAATTAATCAAAGTTGGTGTAAGAAATGAATGAAAAGCTCAAGTAAAGTTAGAAATGGCTACTTCTTAAATATTGAAAGAGTTAAAGAACGAATGAAAAGTTGAAAGAGCAACATATATCTCGCCATTATCATCAGAAGTTCATGTAGTTATAGACCTAAATCCTAATTCCCGACATTCAACTAAATTTCGGGAGGGGAGGGGGG
>MCJB01013204.1:134774-160057 GCA_002018475.1 Nicotiana obtusifolia | reverse complement strand
GGGGGGGGGGGTGTGGTCAAGGAAGGATGCCTTAATTTGTTTTGAATTCCTTGTATAAATAACCAACATGTAAAGCATAAAAATAAGAAAAATCAAATAATTAAATATATCTTATTATAAATGATCAAAAATTAACCACCAAAAGTTGTGGTGGAGTAACCAGTAAGTGTTCCTCCATCTTCAACCAAAGTTTTAGAGTTCGAGTCCTGATATGAAGTCATCTTTGGGTAGAGAATGCTTTACCCGCAAAATGGGACTTTTCTGATGCGAATCTGGATTAGTCGTCGGGCCTCAAAGTTGATATGTACCGGACACTAGATGGAAATAAAAAAAGATGATCACATTATGGACACATGATATAATCTTGATGAAAAGAAAAGTCGCTTTGATTGAAAGGATCAAGCTTGTTATGGCATGGAGATGGATCAGAAGGCGGCACTGGTCCTCTTGGAAGCTGGTTTTGAAGCAAACTCTGATAATTCTTCTCTTGTATATCTCTTATGCTTTCAACTTTAGAAGCCATAGCTGTAAGTAGAAGAAAAAGAAGAAGAAAAACTGAAGCCCTGAGATTAAATTTCTCACAAACTGACATTTTTTTTGCTCCTTTTATCTTCTTGTTCTTGCACCCTTCTATTTGTTTTGAATGGGAAAATTAAAGAATTTAAACAACGTGTTGAAGTTTATAGTATTCCAGATAGGAAAGGGTTCAAGGCGCTTGTGCAGACAAAGAAGAAAAGATTTCACTGCCGTTTGTTTAGACTAATACTCCCTCCATCACAATTTATGTAAACGGTATTGACTGATCACAAAATTTAAAAAAATAAAAACTTTTAAAATTTATGGTTGAAAATAAGTCATAAATATTTGCATGGTTATAAATCAATTTACTAATGAGAATAAAAGAAAAAATTTAAAGTTAAATTATTTTTAACAAATAAAATATGATATTCTTTTTGCGATAGAGGGGTAGTATACACCGGAAAGCATTTTAATATTTGAAAATTTATGGCTAATTTAGGTTTTGGACCACGTGGAAATTTTAGTTTTTAGAAACCGTAAGTTGAATGATGCAGTGGCGGCCAGTTTTAGAACTCTAAACAAAGTCTTTCTTTAGTTACGTCGTACATATATTAACTCTCATTAACTATTAATTAAGTAGAAATTAAGACTATTTCCATTTGTCAAAAGAAAGGTGATTTGTAGCTTTGATAATCCTATGGCATAGCTGGCTAGACGGCTAATATGAGAAAATTGGACTAGCTTGATAATCCTTGCAACCAAAAAGTCCCAACTCCCATATTTACTCATATATCAGTCCATAAAATAGAAGAAAAAGAAGAAGTTTAATTCTACCAAATTCAAAGATTATTTTTTTTTTTTTAGTTTCACTACCTACCTTTTCAATTCTTTAATACCCATCTAAAATTTCAATTTTATCTACCCTGCCCACCTCAAATTTTCCCTTAAATACATGAAATTGAAAGAAAATAGAATATGCTTGGCATTATGGGAGAGCCCCAGCAGTCCAAAGTGGAGTTACGTTTCGACACTTCTACAGAAAACTCTTAAAATAACAAGGTATTTTGCCTAGGAAATACCTTGGACATTGCTTTGAGAGCTTTCCTACTGCCTCAAACAGTGAGATTCTTTTGGGGAAAATCATTTACATTTTCAAGTACTTTAAAATTCATCCTTCAACCTTGAACAATTACCATTCTGTTCCTCATATCAAAAGTAAAATCTTAAAATGCCTAATTTACCTTTTCTAATTTTTATCTCTTATTTTTATTCTTGAATAATGATTTTTTTATTTTAATTTATGTTATCGACTTACCTATAGAAAAATTAAAAAAACTTATTTAAACCAGAGAAAGTAAGAAGTAGTAGCCAAGCATATAAGTTGATAACGTTCAATAGTGAAATAAATGAGAAAAATAAAAAAAATACAATAAACATTTACTCGTATCAGTAATTTTATTAATAGCAATCCAAACTCTATCTATTTACAAAATTGAGAATATAAGAGAATGGAAATTTTATAAATATACACTACATGTAATAAAAAAATTATGTGTGAAAATAGCGGTAAATTTTATAATAAATTTATAAAAATTATCTATTTACATTTTACATAATCTTTAATTATAATCTAGAAAAAAATCTACTAATAACAATCAAAACTCAAAAATTTATATACACATGAAGAATAATAAAATCCTGGAACTTAAAATCACACACACCAACATATATTATATGCATTTCAATATAAATAATATTAAAATAACAATTATAATAAAGTAGCTTTACATTTTGTAATAAATTCATAAGATGAGTATTTTTTTTTTATAATGTGATGGTAAGTTATAATCTCGTATTTTAGTCGCTTATTGCACTCTAATTCACTATACTTTACTTGTTTTGAGCTTTAATTGGTAGTGTTTTGCATTTATTGTGTGTTTTATGCCTTATATGAGTGATTCCGAGCTATGTAGATATTATGGAGTGACTTCAAGGGATTTGGAGCTTTGAAGTATGAGTAAAAGCTCAAGGGATTAAATCGGGATCGTGTTCGGGGGTCGAGGACCAAGTCTGGACGTCAAAAATCGAAGTTTGATCCGTACTCTGAGAAAATTGCACTACCGCCCCGCGCCATGCGTAGCGGAGCGCGGGTCACTAGTGCAAAACTCCTGCAAAGTGAAAAAATCAGCTCTCTGGATTTTCCCACTAACGCCCCGCATGGCGCGCCGCATGAGAGACGCGCCTGAGTGTTGTTTTACAGAGAAAATATCCTATTTCGGCTAGGAAAAAGTGATTTCGTTTGGGGCCGACCTACTTGGTATAAATACTTGGAAAACGTTATTTTCTGGACTTTTGGACATACTTTAGACCTAAGGAGGAGTTGGAAGAACAAAAGCACAAGGATTTCATCATTCCTTCCTCACTCAAGACACGAGTTTGGATTGAATTTATGTTTTTCATTAATTTAATTTTATTTGTGATGAATTGCTCCATATATATGGAATAGTTCTCTTTAGGTTTTGATGGATTTGGTATATTGATGATTGTTTGTGGATTATAACTCTAGTTTTATGTATTGAATCGTTTTTGGATGAGTTAATTATTGCATCTATATTCACTTGTTCATGTAATCGAGAGAGGCATAACTTGTGATATCTTTGCATTATATTATTGGTTGAGTTCATAAATTCTTCTAGAATCGAAAGAGGCTAGTTGAATCGTTGATTAAACCTAGTTAGCAGGATAATCGAAAGAGGTTATCCTAAAGACTAATCCACTATGCATTCTTGCATATCTTCACATGCTTAAATTGGTTCATCTTATGAGGTTAAGACTTAATCGAGAGAGGAGTTTTTGCCGAACGGTTGAACTGATAGTTGTGAATTCGAGAGACTCACTTAGACATTAGAAGCAAATTACCTAGAGTTAGATCCCAAATAATTATCTTGTACCTATCTTATCAACCCCTATTTTCTTCCACTGATAACTTCCTTGCTTACCTTAATTGCGACAATCATTAGTCAATAGCTTTAGAGTCTTAGTTAATTTTAGTTATTAATTATATAAATCTCATTGTTGATTCTCCCGGATAGCATTCAAGCTAAAAACTACGAAAATACTATTTAACTCCAATCCCTGTGGATACGGTATTATACTATACTATCTTTGACTAAAGAGCATAATTTACGTGTGTGTTTCGAGCTCGTCAAGTTTTGGCGTCGTTGCCGAAAATTGGCTATCAATAGTGTTTGAAGTAGCTTGTAATGCTAATTCAGGAATTTTTTTAATTTTATTTTATTTTTTCTTCTCTTTTTACGGTTGTTGTTCCTTGACTGCGCACAGGTTACAGGTTAAGATTGGTGCATGACTCGAGCTTCTGCTAAAGAAGTGCTACTCTACGAGCCAGATATTGAAAAACAATTGCGACAGCTGAGGAAGCAAAGAAATCTCACTGAGACGTTAGAAAAGGTTGGGAAATCCTCAACCAAAGAAGATATGGCTAGAAACGGTGATGATAACGTAGATTTGGCTATGAGAAAAGCAGCCCAACGACGAGAACAAGCTGCACGGGATGATGAAGAAGCAGCTATTAGAGATGCACAGATTATCTACAAAGAAGAAAGCGATCATAGAATTGCTCAAAATTAACCCTTGGGTGTAGACCAGTTCGAAAATATAGCTCCCATGCTTGGGAGACCACTTGGCGATTATGCTATACCGGTCTATGATCAAAGTTTATCAAGTGTTAGACCACCTCTAATTGCAGCAAACAATTTCGAGTTGAAGCAAGGATTACTTCAAACTCTTCAGAATTGCTATGTCTTCAAAGGGAAGCCAAACAAAGATCCAAACACACACCTAATGGACTTCAAGGAGATTATGAACACCTTTCAATATAATGGTGTGTCTCGAGATGCAGTGTACTTGAGGGCATTCCCCTTCACAATCAAAGATGATGTAAAACAGTGGCTTCGAAGCTTACCCATAGGTTCGATTAGAACATGGGAGGAGATGACCAAAAAATTCCTTGATAAATATTTCTCCTCAGCTAAAACGGTCAATTTTAGAAGAGAAATCCATAACTTCTACCAGAAAGATAGGAAAACTATTTTTGAAGCATGGGAGGGGTTTAAGGAGATTGTTCGAAAATATCAACATAGCGGAATTGAACTCTGGATGCAACTCCAAGACTTTTGGGATGGATTTACACCAGCCTCACGTAGAGTATTGAGCAATACAGCTGGAGGCTCGTTGATGAAAAAGACTCCAGAGGAGATAGTTACAATTCTTAATGAGTTATCTAAATATGCTAATCAATGGCCCTCTGAGAGTGCGAAAAGAAGAAGATCAACTGGTATTCACCAGGTTAATGCTAACATTTTTGTGCAGGTATAGCTTGATGCTATGGCCAAAGAGATAAGGAAGCTGACCTTAGCCTCAATACAAAGTGAGCATCATGCAGCTTGTGATATATATGGAAGAGGAGACCCTACTCATGAGTGTCAAGTCTCAACTGAGGAATTAAATGCTGTGGGAAACTACAATTTCAATGCAATGGGTTAGAGGAACCTCGATTTTTCATGGAGTTCACCTAGAGGTACTGCGAATGCTTGGCAATAAAATATCTCTAGACGCAGGGACAAGGAGCTCCAGCATACCAAAATCAGTAGAGGCAGCAATTTCAACCTCAACAGCCCATTAGCCTGGCCTAGAGGATCTAATGAAGGCTTTCATTATCAAGATTGATGAGAGGTTGGACGCTCATGAAGCAGCTATCAAAGAATTGGGCACTGGTTTGCGAAACCTAGAGAGACAAGTGGGACAGATTGCAACAATATTATCTGAGCAGGTTCTAGGCACTCTCCCCACTGACACTGAAAAGAATTCCAAAGAAATAGTGAATGTTTTAAATCTGAGAAGTGGGCAAGGGTTGAAAGAGCCACCCCAATCCAAAAAGAGGTGATACTTGAAAAAAAAAAGTGGGGAGCAACTAAAGAATGATGTTGATAAAAAGAAGAAAGACCCAATGAAAACTGAGAAGAAGAAGAAGAAAGAAAAATCAAGAGGGGAGGAACCGGATGAGAGCGAGCATATGCCTGCTCTTCCTTTCCCTCAAAAGCAACATAGAGAAAAGCTGGACAACGGTTTGAGAAATTTCTGGATATGCTGAAACAGGTTCATGTGAACTTACCATTCACATAAGTGCTCTCACAAATGCCTTCTTATGCCAAATTCTTGAAGGAGATCCTTACGAAGAAGAGAAAAATAGAGGAGACTGCAGTGGTGAAGCTCACAGAGCATTGCAGCGCGATATTGCAAAATAAACTCCCACAAAAGTGTGGAGATCCAGGGAGTTTTACTATACCTTTGCTCATTAGGAACTATAAATTTTGATAAATCATTATGTGATTCTAGTGCCTCAATTAATTTAATGCCTCTATCTATTTACAGAAAACTAGAGAAAGAGATTGGAGAGATAAGGTCCGTGCCAATACCTTTGCAGCTGGCGGACCAGACGACTTTGATACCCGAGGGGACAGTGGAATATGTGTTAGTTCGGGTGGATAAGTTTGTATTTCCTGTAAAATTTATAGTGGTGAATATGGAGGAGAACAAGGAGGTTCCCCTCATCCTAGGAAGACCATTCTTAGCAACATGTAGAGCAATATCGGATATACACAAGAGGAAACTCAAGCTTAGAGTGGGTGAGGAGACCGTGATTTTTTATATCAATGTAGAAAAGGTGCAACAAAAATAAAACCAGCTGCGGGTGTTGAGTGGAAAGTGAAGGGCTCAAAAGAGAAGGCTGCCCTGAGTGAGAAAGATAAGTGTGGGATGTACCCCAAAAAGGCTGAAAAGAAGTTGTTGGCATGGATGTGCGCATTAGTCTAAAGGCGTGGAATGGAGCCTGACTTCGACTCAGACCCCGACTAGATGTTCAAGGAAATTTCCTTTACCTTATGCTTTTTAATTGTATGTCATTGGGACATGCCACAACTTAAAGTGTGGGTTGGGGATAATTGTATCAATGTATATGTGTTAGTTTTGTTAGTTGTAGTAGTTGAAAAATTGAAAAAAAACCATAAAAATTAAAAAAATTTGATTTTTCCCGATAATGGATATCATTCGACGGGTTTCTTGAGGGAGTAAAGTCAAAGGAAAAAGACAAAAAGATTTTATTTTGTTAGGTAGTGTAATAATTTTCCCTTGATTTTTTTTTATGCCGCGGTTCTTTTTCAAGGGTTTTGTTTGAATCGGATATAGTTAGTTTTTATTTTTATTAGTAGTAGGAATCCTTGTGCTGTGATTTGAATTGATGGCAATATCGCTTAACTTTATTATACCTTGAGAATAATAAGTGCTTTAATTGTGACGCTTAGGCTCAGTTTTGACTCTTGTATAAGTACCTTAATTGTGTGATCTTAACTTTGCTTAACTGCTTTGACTAGTGTGTCTTGATGATTCCGATCCTGAGTGAGTTATGTGCCATGTGTGTGTGAGGTTTTGTATATTCTGTGCATTGCATTTGATGTCTAGAACTTGCCCCTGTGTTTGCAAGGCGAAATAATAGTTGTATTCATTCTTGGAAGTGATTTAGGAATTTCTTTGTTGAGCCAATGATATGCTTTTACCCACCTAATTTCTATGTATTTTAGTTAAAACCTTTGAGCCTGCAATCATATTTCTTTGGCAACCACATTACAAGACTTACCCATTTGTTTGAATTGACCATATATTTGTACCTTGTACCTCTCATGAACATTTGAATTTGTTATGAACTTTATAAACGTAAAGTGTGGAGTGGTTTGTATGGCTTTTGAGTGGAACTATTGAACTAAGGAGAAAGGTGCATTGTATTGAAAAAGTAAGAGCCACTTGAATTGAAAAAGAAAAAAAATAGTTGTATTGTTGTGCAAAATATTCTTTGATAGTGGTAACTTGATGTAATTGTGCTTAAAGAAGTAGGGTATTAATGTATATTGATTGTGAAGGTGGAGTTATGGTTTGACATAAGTGTGGGTTTCTGAACAATGAAATGTATGTATTAAAGTGCTTAGGGAAGTGTAGTCACTCTTATATATATGTATCATACCCATCCCGCAGCCTACATTACAACCAGTTAAAGTCCTACTTGATCCTTGACTGAATGATCTCAATTAGTAGAGTAGTACACTACGGGCAAGCTTCTGGCACGTTTTTTGTGGCATACAAATGTTGTTTCTAAGAGTGAGCGAATTCTTTCTATCTTGAGTTCCTAATTGTTCTTAATTTCTATTGTTTGTGGACTACTCTATATTGTTGTCTGAGGCCACTTGATTCACGAAGGAAAGGTAATTTTTGACCTCTATGTTAGAGCAAATGAGAGGGTTATAAATAATGCATGGTGCTTTTGAGTCAAATTTTGAGGCTGGGATGTTATGGTATTGTACTTAATCTGTTTTAAATATTCTTGGTGTGATGAGTTATGAGAGTTGTTGAAAAAAGGTCGTGTTATATGTGAAGTATAGTTTGATTGCTCGAGGACGAGCAATAGTTTAAGTGTGGGGTGTTGATGGTAGGCTATAATCTCGTATTTTAGTCACTTATTGCACTCTAATTCACTATACTTTACTTGTTTTGAGCTTTAATTGGTAATGTTTTGCACTTATTGTATGTTTTATGCCTTGTAGGAGTGATTCCGAGCTATGTAGATGTTATGGAATGAATTCGAGCGATTTGGAGCTTTGAAGTCTGAGTAAAAGCCCAAGGGATTAAGCCGGGATCGTGTTCGGGGTTGAAGACCAAGTCTGGACGTCAAAAATCGAAGTTTGATCCGTACTCTGAGAAAATTGTACTACTGCCCCGCGCCCCGCTACGCATGGCGCGGGGCGCTAGTGCAAAATTCCTACAAAGTGAAAAAATCAGCTCTCTGGATTTACCCACTAATGCCCCGGATGGCGCGTCGCCCCATGCGGCGCGCCTGTGTATTTTTTACAGAGTAAAATATCCTATTTCGGCTAGGAAAAGGTGATTTCGTCTGGGCCTGACCCTACTTGGTATAAATACATGAAAAACATTATTTTCTGGACTTTTGGACATACTTTAGACCTAAGGAGGCAAAGGAGGAGTTGGAGAGCAAAAGCACAAGGAGATCATCATTCCTTCCTCACCCAAGACACGAGTTTGGATTGAATTCATGTTTTTCATTACTTTAATTTTATTTGTGATGAATTGCCCCATATCTATGGAGTAGTTCTCTTTAGGGTTTGATGAATTTTGTGTATTGATAATTATTATGGATTATAACTCTAGTTTTATGTGAATCGTTTTTGGATGATTTAATTGTTGCATCTATATCACTTGTTCATGTAATCGAGAGAGGCATAACTTGTGATATCTTTGCATTATATTGTTTGTTGAGTTCATAGATTCTTCTAAATAATCGAAAGAGGCTAGTTGAGTCATTGATTAAACCTAGTTAGGAGAATAATCCAAAGAGGTTCTCCTAAAGACCAATCCACTACGCATTCTTGCATATCTTCACGTGCTTAAATTGGTTCATCTTGTAAGGTTAAGACTTAATCGAGAGAGGAGTTTTTGCTGAACGGTTGAACTGATAATTGAGTGAATTCGAGAAACTCACTTAAACATTAGAAGTGAATTACCTAGAGTTAGATCCCAAACAATTATCTTGCACCTATCTTATCAACCCCTATTTTCTCCCACTGATAACTTCCTTGCTTACCTTTGTTGCGATAGTCATTAGTCAATAACTTTAGATTCTTAGTTAATTTTAGTTATTAATCATATAAATCTCAATTGTTGATTTTCATGGATAGAAATCAAGCTAGAAACTATGAAAATACTATTTAACTCCAATCCTTATTGATACGATATTATACTATACTATCTTTGACTAGTGAGCATAATTTAAGTGTGTGTTTCGAGCTCGTCATAATGTTAGTGAACTTAGATTAAATTATATAGTAAGATATAATATTATTTTTAAATTAAGAATAAATACCTGCATTAAAAAATATATAGATAATATAAAAAGATATTACATATATGGGGAGTTAAAAAAGTCAAGGATAAAATAGACATTACATAGGATGAAAAGATGAAAATAATAATTATTATAGTTGGAGAATGAGTTTAATTTTTAGAATAAATTCGAGGAAAGTAAATGAATTTTACTTATTTCTTTTTTAGGTAGTAAACACTACTACTAACAATAACAGAGGAGCATGATTAACCATACACAAACCGATTACTCTATATGATTAAATATTCAAGAAGAATTACAAACTGTGAAGGTTCTTAATATAACAGTTATAGTAAGAAGGGAGGTGAGAACAATATATATATATATATATATATATATATATATATATATGAATTTGCTTAGCAATGTATGCATATTTGATTTTCCTAAAATACTCTTATTATTTATTGCCACCGCATTAAATTTAGGGATTTTTTTTGTCCATTCACCAAAATTCCACCTTTTCATCCCTCCATTTCCCACTCTGAAATTGTTCTGGCTGAAAACAAATATCACATACCTTATTTTCTATCTCCAACATGATTCCTGCCAAATTTTGAATTTTTTTCAATATTTTTTCTCTTTGCACCTTGACAAGTACTGTAATGAAAGTAAAAATCTAGTCTTCTAATGTTTCTTCCTTCGTTGATCAGGCGGTGCTTGCAGCGAGTGCAATCCACCACCAGCGCCGATGCTGCTACTTTCGCTTCCTATTATTTTTACTTGTTTAATTACTAAATCAGATAACATGGATGAATATGTATGGTCGTCTGGAAAATAAAATTTCAATATTTGGTTATAAGGAAGAGGAAGAAATTGGGGGAATTCGGTGAAATTTATGGATAATTAGATTTTGGTTACAAAATTGAACTTGAAAATAAAAGATGAATTGGAAACAATATCTCTTCTTTCATAAGGTAAGAGCAAGGTCTGCGTACATATTATCTTTCCCAGATCCTACTGTGTGGGAATATACCCGATTTTTTATTGTTGCTGTTGTTGTTGTTGTTGTTGTTGTTATCTCTGCAACTTAAGTTTGGATAAGTTAATGGTGGAATTTTGGTGAATGGATAAAAAAATCCTTAAATTTAATGTGGTGGCAATAAAATAATAAGTGTATCTTAGGAAATCAAAGTATGCATATATTGCTAACCCATAAATATATTATGTATTTATCAATTATTTTTAGTTTACGCGATTGGGTGGGCGTCTATAAAATTAATTCTTCTAACAATAACCCCCTCTAATTGAGACCCTTGTCCTCAAGGTTCAAGGATGGTGAAGGCACAGCAACAAGATCATCCTTCACAATGTTTCAGCTATGAAATATGAAATACTGGGTGGATACATGATGCCCCTGGAAGTTTCAATTCGTAAGCTAGTGAGCCAACACGTTTGGAAGAACTACATAGTACTGCTCTAAAAAATAATAGCCAATAAATAAATAAATAAATATATATATATATATATATTGTATATTAATGTATAATATACATATTTTATGCATATATTTTTATATATTTAACTAGCAAATATAATTATTTTTTGCGGATCTACCAAAAATGTAATTTGCCCCTCGTTTGGGAAAACTACATGGCCCAAAGTAGAGTTGGCCCAATTTATGATTCTTTTGTAAGCGGACGGATTGTTGGCAGTAGGGCCTAAGTTTGACATGAGCCCAATCTCCTACCTCTAATTAAAGTAAAAATAGCACGTGCTAGCCAGTTTTCGGATTGGTAATTGAAAAATAGCCTGTATTTGTAAAGTTATTAAAAAATAACTACTACTCTGCTATAATACGGACCGGTCTAGCATAATATACTGGAGATTGGTACACTTGTGTATGAACTTCCAGCATATTATGCTGGAACTCCAACACACGGAAAGTTCCAGCATAATATACTGGAGATTGGAGCACCTGTGTATGAACTTCCAGCATATTATGCTAGACCGGTATATATTACTGGAACTGCAGTCTAATATGCTGGATACTGGAATATTTCCGGATTTTGAACAGTATTTTTATTCAGATTTATCTTTACATGAAAATTAGCTAAATTTCGATTACTTTTGAAACTGTAACTATTTTTCAATTACCACTTGTAAATCTGACTATTTTTGAATTTTTTCCTGCTCACAATCGATTTGATTGTGGATTATTAGGCCATAAGCCATTCATTGTGACAGTAATTGGACAAAGCTGAGTTGACAAGTATTCAAAACAACCACCCAGAAATTTCTTGGTTTAGTCAAGTTCAAACCAGATAAAAGAGGAGTGTTGCGATAATTGGTAGAAAATGAACAGAATCTCCACTTTCGTGTTCTAACACTGTTTATTTTCAAAATTTGGACCAGCCATTTCCCTAGAGTTGTATCGAAATTCAAGCGCATAACCAGTTTGTCCACTCAGCTCTAGGTGCGGTCAAAGCATTACTTTCCTTGTCCACATGTTTCAGGTTAAAGTGACAATTTCAAGTTAGTGCAACACTTTGCTTTCAGTTACCATCGAAATTTAAGATGCGTATATTTATACAAAATCCACACGTATTTATACAAAGAAATAACTATATAAGCGTTAGTTAAATCGTAGATCAATGGCATCTTCATGGACAAAGGCAACTTATGGACAATAGCGTATGCAGGATATTTATAATCGGTGTCACAATTAGAAAAATTGAACTAAGAAACAAATAATTATAATGACAAGCGGTAAATTTTTTTATATTTATTTTTAATATTTTTATTTTACCTATGCATATCTTGTAAAAAACTCGACGAAGTGGTGTCTCGTGACACCGCTGCCCCGGCTTGTGGAGATATCACTTTTCTTTCAACTTGGAAATATTATTATAATAAGAGTCAAACCTTCATGTTAAAGCAGTTTGAAGTTATATCTAGAAATAACTTAGTCTATATCTCCTCTTTATTTTTAAGTGACAATGAGGTGGCGATATTACTTTCTTCTCGCTGTCTCATTAATAAGCATAGATTAATTAATTTCTAAGAATAGATTTATTGATCATGTGTATTACATTGATAAGAAGATTTTAGGGTTTCTTTTTGTGAAATTTCTAGAAACAAATAGATGACTCAAAGGTTGAAGGATATTCACACACTGCACGTATATCCTTTATTTGTGATTAAAATGAAGAGAATAGAAGTTGGGTCTAAATCTAAACCTAAAAGGATTTGCAGATAGATATTGATGCCAGCACTTTCATCACAATAAAGATGTGTGTCCGAACAGAGGCATATCTAGTGCAAAGATCAGAGGTTCACGTGAACCCAATAATATTTGTTTATTAGTTCATTGGTTCACGTAAAATTCTCTTGTGTCCGGGAAGATAGTAATTTTCCTTTGTTCATTTCTTCAGTACCCAAAATTAAGAGAGGGTCTAAACCCTATTACTTTCCTGGAAGAAATCATTGGATTATTAGAAGATGAAAAAGTTTGGTCCAATAAATTGCAAGGACCAAACTTTTTCAATGCTTATGCCTTATGTTACCAAAAAGTAAAATGATGACTACAAGTTGGAAATATCCTATCATATTCTCGAACTTTCATTGGTCGGAGAATATTGAGACTCTATTTGATATTTTTCTTCTATTATTTTATTTATATGTTTTTCTTATTAAAATTCATTAATAGAAAACTTTATGTGCAATCTTCCTTAGAATTTAGAAATAGAAACGTGTTTGCTAATCAAACTTTGAGGAACAGTGTGAATTTCCCCCCTTCCTCCAAGTTTCGTTGTGATTTATTTATGCAATTTTGAAAAGCTGGGAAAAGAAGAAAGAACGAGAATTGGATCTGGTTCTTTAACTAAGTTGTTTAAGCTAAACCAGATACGAATAAATAAAAAATATAACAATTTTTCCTTAGCTCAAAAGATGCAAAAATCATGAAATGCTTTATAAGATTTAATTTCAACTCTACTAAAAACAAACGAGCCAAAATATCAGATTACAATTTTTGTAATTTAAGACTTCACTCTGTGTGTTCCACTAAACAGCCCACACGATTGTTATACACTTTCAAGTCAACTCTGGCTTGAAAATATAAAAGTTTTACAAATAAAAATAATTGTACTTTTCAATATATCACAAGTTACGGCTCAAAACCTAGTAAAATTAAATTATAACGACTCAAGTTACACAAATAATTGCAAAGGATCAACTACTCCATCCTTGTTCTTCACACATTCTCAGACAAACAGAGATTGAACTCTTCAAGAAAATTGCTTGAATTGTTTGTTCATTGAATGCACAATGTCTCTATGTGTGTGAATGAGTTTTCCTGCAACACCAAGGAAAACAATATGTACTCTAAACTCAACTATAAATTGTTCTGAGATAGAATAAGTATCGTAGATCATAATATGTGTTGGGTATGCCAATAAGGAAAGCTTTCAATCTTTTCAGTTATCAGTGTGGAATTTTGTTCGCACACCCAACAATGTGTAACACTTTTAGGGTCAAAACGCATATTCTTCAGTTCTCTAGTTTACCTAAGAAATAGTTACATAGCTAGTGAGGTTTGTTAATGAAAGAATTTCGCATCTCATTCAAGATGCTTACATAGCCATAAGATGATAGTACTAGCCATTTTCTTTGTAATTTTCTTTTCCCTCGATTCTATAGCCCCTTAACAAATAGAGATCTATGCTTTAAATGTTGGCGCTAATATATTGTAGTGGCAAGCTATTTGGCCTATGGATCCAAGAATTTAATGACTGCAAGTCCCAAAAAAGTCACCTAATTGCATTACTAGATATTGAAATGGCAAATATTAGCCTAATAGTCCATACAGGATAATTGAACAAAAGAGGATGAGTAGATCATGCCTTTTTAAAAATAAAAATAAAAACTTTATATAGGGTAAAAAAACAGCAGAAAAAAATTGCAAAGTATTGTTTACTCATGTGTACGTGGTATTTACACCATTATAATTAACTAGACTTATAATACGCGTGTTATACGTGTACCTATAATAATGAGTATATAATTTTTAAAAATTACGTAAATATTATCCGACTATATATTTGACTAATTTAAAATTATATAATAAAAGTTAAGAAATATTCTCGAAAATGCTGAATGTTATTTCCATTTAGTTAACTCAATAAATGAAGAAATCATGATCGACACAAGTTTTTAGATGCTTTATTGTAATTTATGAGGACATGTGTGGTCTCATGAAAATTATTGTTATTTTAATGACCTAATACTAAAAACAAAACACAAAAGAGAATATAAAAGTTGGTCTTATAGCTTCCAAAAATTAATACTAATAATGTAAAGTTAGAAAAATGACTACGATTGAATTAACATCTTACAATAAATAATTTAATATAAAAAATATAGTGAGGCATCGTCATTTGTTGGACTAAATGCAAGAAAAGAAAAAAAATGATAATTTATTTAAAATACATTTTTTCCTACTATTTCATCCTTAAAATTCTTATAAAAATACACACCATTTATTAGTATAATTTCGATATATAAATTTCAGTATCTTGTCTATGCTTCACTTATCTGATTGCATTTAAGCTTTAACATGTATAAGTTCGGCAAAAAATTTGAAGTACATTATAGTTATTATTACTATAATTATATTATTTTCAAATGTAGTTTTTGTATGGGCCAAATATTAATTTTGTTATGATTAGACCATACCAACATTAAGAGGGCCTTCAAAGGCTACCACGTACCACCAATATGACTTCGACAAAGGCATGCTCAAGGTCGAAGTGATCTCATAAGAGATGAAGGGTGGGGTCGAGGAGTCAACATAGATCAAGGTCGAGGACGAGCACTCATCTTAAACAGAGTAATAAAGGCTAGTTTTAGGATAAGACTCTAAAGAGAATATTTCAGTGAATATTCTCTGTACCTATACTATTAGGATTTTTAGGCACATGTTCCCTAATAAATAGAAAAGACGTAGTGATAGGGGATGAAAAATATTCATTTATAAGAGAACACATTGACATTCTCTGTAGAATCTTGATTTGTTGCACACATACATAATACACATTTTTCTTGAGATTCCTGTCTAACTTTTCCCCATGATCCAAGAACGATCTGAATATTCAAAGGCTCATCAATCATTCATCATTGTCAGAAAGAATATCCACAAATCTCACCTCTTTCGGGTGACTCACATGCTCTTATTTACTTAAATGTCATTCATTGCTATTTATTGTTATTTAATGGTATCTCATTCCTTTTTGGGTCATTGAATATTGCCAGTTTGTTATCATCATTTACTACTATTTAGATAATATACGTGTTATCTCACTACAAAATCGGTTAATTTATCTTTTGTACATTAATATTGGCTAAGATTGACTCTGTTTTATTAAATCTAATTGATTAAACCCAGATCTAATTTTTGGGTCAAACAGCTTGGCACCGTCTGTGGGAACTTCTTAGCTAATCTTTTAGTTTCCATTAGATCTACAACCTACGTGATTTGCTAACCTAACGAGCCACAAAGATTTTCTCCTTTCTGCTCGTATAGAAATTTTCATGGCAGGTAACCAAGGAAATGAAACTAGGGCACTAGGTGACGTCCCCAGTAACCTCATGAATGCCATCAACGAGAGCTATGAGACACTAGGCGATGATGTGACGCCTACTGCCTCCCCCTCACTACAGCACAATGAAACCAAATGGAAAAGGGGCCCCCACGTCCACAGGAGAAGGGATGCCACCGGCCATGAAAAAGCTCCTCAAGGCATGGTTGACCGATACCTTAGTAAGCATGCTCAACAAACAAGCCCCATGCACGACTGTAGAAACCACGAGAGCCCACATGGTACAGGGAGGAGATGAACAGGGCGATCAACTAGACCCTCCAACGCTAGGTATAACTCATAATGTTACTAACAGTGCAGGTGACAGCATCCTCGCTGTTGTTTTCAGAAGAATGGAAGAAATGGAGAATGAGAACAAAATGCTTAGAGACCAAATAAAAAAAAACACCAAGAACGAGCCAACAAGATATCGGGCGCCCCCAAGCTACTGCCAAAATAGGATGCCGGCAGGTTCGTAGAGCAGCTGTATAGCGAGGCAGCAGCCCCACATGCCATACCAAAATCCTCTAAAATGCCACCATATCTCAGGATATACGAAACAACCGACCATGAAGACCATGTGAATCATTACGTCACCACTGTGAAGGGCAACGACCTCACCAAGGAATAGGTGTCCTCCATTTTACTGAAGAAATTTGGCGAAACCCTCACTAGAGGGCATTAACATGGTATTCACAACTTCCAGCCCGCTCCATATCAATATTCAAAGAAATGGCCGATAAGTTCATGACGGAGTATGCCGGTGCCAAGAAAGCCGAAAAAAGAGTAAACGACATCTTCGCCATCAAGCAATCCCTGGGAGAGGGACCGACGGACTTCCTCGCCCGCTTCAACAAGAGAGGATGACCTTGCTAAATGTGTCCGAAAGGATGGCAGTCGCAACCTTTCAGAACGGGTTGAGAAGAGAAGGTTCAAGAGCAACCAGAAAGTTGCTGAGCCGATTGAGAAGTACCCTCTAACCACTTAGGACGAAATCCATAATTCCCATTGTGCCAAAGTCCGAGCAGATGATGACGACTTCAATGGACCAACTCGACAGCTCATCTCGGTATAAACCGAACCCAGGAAAGAACGAAGAGACAACATGAGGAGGGATCACCTAGTCTCAAGGCCAAATAGGGAAGGACATCAGCCTTACGTCAGGGCCCCCGCCTCTCCTCCATTCCGCTATGATGATGGCCTATCTAGGCCGAGGACAGGGACTCAAAGGAATGAGAAAGGTATGCCCCTTTATTATCTTCTCATAATTTTTCGCCTACAAAAATAGTCTACGCCCTGGAGAAACTCGAAACAAAGGTGAAGTGGCCGCCAAAGATAAGGTCTGATCCGAGTACCAGGAAATCCGACGCCCTATGCAAGTTCCTCCAGGAACGCGGAAAAAAGATAGAAGATTGCATCGCCTTAAGGAAAGAGGTAGTAAACATGTTACATCAAAGGCACCTCAAAGAGCTGCTGAGCAACAAGGGAAGGAGCAACGTCAAGGCCCGGCGAAGCAGCCCTCACCAGCTCGTACCATCAATATGATTATTGGTGGCGGCGAAGATGCCTCCATTAACGGCATCAAGTTCACTGCCACTCACAAGCTCAAAAGATCGATCACCCACGAACGGTATGACGGACTCGAAGAAAGTATCATCTTCGATGAGTCAGATGCCGACGGTTTTAATTTCCCTCACAACAATGCTCTAGTCATTACTTTACGAATCTTAGATACCGATGTTAAAAGCATCATGGTAGACGATGGGAGTGGAGCGTGCAATATCTATCCCTGAGTCCTCGCCCAAATGAGACTCGAGGAAAAGATAGTGCCACGTCGCATCTCGCTAACCGGATTTAACAATGCAATTGAACGGATAGCGGGAGAAATTACACTCCCCGTCCTCGCCGGTGGCATAACTCTGGAGACAACGTTCCACATCATGGATCAGGCCACTGCGTACAACGCCATAGTAGAACAACCATTGGATACATCCTATTAGCCCCGTCCCCTCCAATTTATTGATGAGCGCAAAACACAACACAAAATTGATGCTCGCTAATCAAAGATAGTATAGTAAAACATTGTCTCCACATGAATTAAATTTAAACAATGTTCGAGTAATTTCTAAGTTAATTGCTATTCAGGAGTATCAACACTTGAGTTAAATTATTATGAACTACGTTTAACTACTAAAATAAAGCAATTGACAATTGACAGCAAGGAATTGGAGATTCGCAGAGTTGGTTTCTTATCGATGTGAGGAATAAGGGTTTGATATGATAGGTGCAAGATAGCTATTTGGGATTTAACTCTAGTTTAATTCACTCTAATGTTCTAATGATTCTCACAAATTCACTCGATGATTAGTTCAAATGTGTAGTCAAGACTCTTCTCTCGATTAAATATTAACTCTACGAGGTGAACTAATATAAGCACTGTGAAGTATGCAAGCATGCATTAATGGATTGGTCCTTAGGAAAACATCTCTCGACTATTCTGCTAACTTGATTCAATCAACAACTCAACAAGCTCTTTCGATCACTTAAGAGAATCAATGAATTAAATCAAAGAAAATAATGCAAAGATAATCACCGAGATATTCCTCTTTGGATTAAATAAACTGATGAATAAAGTTGCAACAATTCAAAACTCCATAAACGAATTCAAGCACGAACTAGAGTTAAAATTCACAAATATTTATCAAAACAACATATCCATCAAACCCTAAGGTAAACTACTTCATAATTATGGAGGAAGTCATCACAATTATAATTAAAGAATAAGAAAGCATCAATCTAACTTTACAATCCAAACTCTCATATTGAATTGATGAAAAGATGATGGAACCCCGTGTTTTGTAGCCTCCAATGCTCTCCCAAAGCTTCCAAGGTCAAAAGTCCCTTCAAAAATATCTTTTTGATGTATTTATACCCTGTAGGAGTGGGCCCAGGCGAAATTACCTTTTCCAAGCCGAAACAGGAAAGTACTCTAAGAAATTTACACAGGCACGCTGTGCCTTGCGCCGCCCCATGCGGGGCATTAGTGGGGAAGTTCAAAGAGCGGGTTTTGACGGGCAGCAGCAGAAATATACTACCGTACCACTCCATGCGGTGCGACAGTGGAGTTTTTACAGAGTACTCATTTTCTTTACGTTTTGACATCCAGACTTAGCTCCCAACCCCTGAAAGCGATCCTGGTTTAATCCCTTGGGATTTTACTTAAACTTCAAAGCTCCAACTTGTTCAATTTAGCTCCCGAATATCTTTTTAACTCCAAATCACTTCTTACAAGGCATAAAACACATAATAAATGAAATACACTAACATTTAAGCTCAAACACAAATAAAATACAGTAATTAAAGTGTAAACTATGACTAAAATACGTGATTCTAGCCTACCATCATTTATACCAAGTGATCAAGTTCCCAACGCCTTAGGGGATATTCAGCATACGAGGGGAACAATGCATGTCCCGGGAATGCTACCGCATCGCAATGGATAGCACAACAACACAACAAAATAAAGATAAGGGAAAAGAAGTATAACAATCAACAGAGTCGAGGTCGCCACAAGAAGAAGCCAGGGATGTCACAATGAACCCTGAAACGGTCGAAGCTGCGGACTCAACTATAGAAGACCTCGACCCCATTCAATTAGATCTCAGCGACCCTAGAAGAAAAGCCTACATCGGATGCAAACTCCGAGAACTAGGTAAATTTACTCAATTCTTAATAACTAACGCATATTTGTTTGCTTTCGGCCACACAGATATGCCAGGCATCCCCAAGGAGATCGCCCCACACAAACTGAACGTCGACCTATTCTATCCTCCGGTAAGAAAGGTCCGACGAAAATTCAACCCCACCATCAATGATGCCGTCCACGAGAAGGTAGAAAAGCTATTAGAAAATAGCTCCATCAGGGAGTCAAAATATCCCAAGTGGATAGCTAACATGGTGATGGTCAAAAAGAAAAATGGGAGATGAAGAATGTGTGTGACTTCACAGACCTAAACAAAGCATGCCGAAAGATTCATTCCCATTTCCACATATCGACCAACTCATCAACGTGACGGTCGGGCATGAACTGTGAGTTTCCTGGCCGTGTACTCGGGTTATAACCAGATATTTATGGAAGAAGAGGACCAGGAGAAAACCACGTTCATCACCCACAAAGGAACATATTGTTATAGGGTCAGCCGTTTGGGTTGAAGAACACAGGGGCCACCTATCAGAGATTGGTAACAAGAATGTTCAAATATCAACTAGGCAAGACCATAGAGGTATATATCGACGACATGCTGGTCAAATCCGTAAAGCCAGAAGACCATATCGACCACTTGAAGGAAGCTTTCGACATACTAAGAGGGTACGGGATGAAACTAAACCCAGAGAAATGTGCATTGGCTTAGCCTCAGGAAAATTTTTGGGTTTCTTAGTGTCACAACAAGGGATTGAAGTCAACCCGAACCAAATCAAGGCTATCGAAGGGATACCTGAATAACTGACTACTAAAAAGCAAGTCCAAACGCTGATTGGTTGAATCGCCGCCCTATCAAGATTTATCTCGAGGTCGTCCAATACGTTTCATCAATTTTTCGGCGTACTCAAAAAGGATAAAGGCCTCAAGTGGACACCCGATTGCGTGCGAGCTCTGTGAGAATTGAAGGAGTATTTGTCATCTCCGCCTCTACTCTCTAAGCCTAAACCCGGGGAACACTTCCTCGTTTACCTCGATATCTCCGAAGTAGCAGTATGTGCGGTCCTAGTTCGAGAAAATAAAGGTACGCAATCTCATATTTATTACACTAGTAAAACACTTGTCGATGCTGAGACGAGGTACCCACACCTCAAGAAATTGGCCTGGCACTGGTCGTAGCTTCACGAAAGCTTACACCCTATTTCCAGTGCCACCCTATCTCGGTCATTACCACATTTCCTTTAAGAAGCATGTTACATAAGCCCGAGCTATCAGGGAGGCTGACCAAATGGTCCATCGAGCTAAGTGAACACGATATCACATACCAGCCTCGAACAACGATAAAGTTGGAAGTGCTCGCCGACTTCGTCACAGACTTCAGCGCAAAAGTAATGCCCAAGGCCGAGAAGGAAGCCACTCAAGCTTCTCTTCAAACACAAGACCTAGGTCATGTACACTAACGGCCCATCCAGCGCTTATGGATCTGGACTGGGACTCGTACTCGAGGTCCCTACAGGCGAAGTAATTCACCAATCCATAAGATGCCCAGATATGACTAACAACAAGGTCAAGTATGAAGTCGTAATCACGGGGTTAACACTAACACTCAAATATGGGGCAAAGCGGCTGAAACTCTGTTGTGATTCTCAGCTCATGGTTAATCAAGTTATTGGGACTTTCCAAATCAAAGAACAAAGGTTGCAAAAATATCAAGCCAAGATATGTAAGTTGCTACCCAATTTTGACGAATACTAGCTCGACCAGATCCCGCGAGCCCAGAATATCGAAGCAGGCGGCCTCGCCAAATTGGCCGCAGCCACCAAAAGCATCACGATCGGGTATAAAAGTGTAGTCCACCTCCTCAACTCGTCACTAGACCAAATCAAGGTAAAATCTGTAAGCTTAACGTGGGAACGACGTAGTTGTATTATTACATACTTGTATGATAGCACTCTCCCAAGTGACAAAAAGGAAGCTAGAAAACTATGAATGCAAGCGGCCAGATACAGCCTCCTTCATAACGGCTTATATAAGAGAACATATGTCGGTCCTCTGGCGAAGTGTTTAGGTCCGAATCAAACACAACGCGTCCTCGAGGAAGTACATGAAGGCTATTGCGATGCTCATTCTGGTGATCGAGCACTCATCAGGTGCCTCATATGAGTCGGGTAATACTGTCCCACCATGAAAAAAAAAACCTCAGAATTTTTGAAGAAATGTGAGCAATGTCAGAAATACGCCCCAATAATTCACTAAGCACGTGAACATCTTCATTGGGTCACCTCTCCATGGCCATTTATCAAATGGGGAATGGACATTGTGGGCCCACTCCCGCCGTGGCGAGGTAATCTACGATTTCTTTTAGTTTTAACTGACTATTTCTCTAAATGAGCGGAGGCAGGAGCGTTCGCCCAAGTACGCGAATAAATCATCTACCGATTCGGCCTACCCAAAAAACTAAGTTACCACTATGGGCCCCAATTCTCGGGAAAGAAAACCACTGAATTCTTAGAGAAATGGCACATTAAGAGGATACTTTCAACTCCTTATCACCCAGCAGGCAACATGCAAGCAGAATCCTCCAATAAGTCTATATTAAACATAATGAAGAAGAAACTTGAAGAAGACAATGGACTGTGGCCAAAAATACTCCTAAAAGTATTATGGACGCACAGGACCACGCCAAAGACGAGCACAGGAGAAACGCCCTATTCAGTGGTCTATGGAACAAAAGCAGTTATATCGGTCGAGGTCGGAGAACCCAGCCTCAGGTACTCCCACGAAAGCTGCACCGACAACGACGAGAGTAGAAGATAAGAGCTCGATGAGGAGGACGAACAAAGAGATATGACGTACGTAAGGATGTTCGCTCAAAAATAATAGGCGGAACGTTACTACAACAAAAAAGCAAAGGTTCGACCGCTCAAGATCGGGAACTACGTACTCAAAACCAAAACCCAAGCAAACATAGATCCACGAGAGGGTAAATTGGGAACCAATTGGGACGGACCATTCAAAATTATAGGAAAAGGGAAAAAAGGTTCATTCCAACTAAAGACAATAGAAGGAAAATAATTACCAAACAATTGGAATATTAGCTACCTCAAATACTTCAACTTCTAGAAAATAAGAAGTGCCCCCCCCCCCAGTCGTACCCTTTTTTTCCTCACTTGAGTTTTGTCCCAAGAGGATTTTCTCAAGGAGGTTTTTAACGAGGCGACGAGAGGGACATTTCGAGTCAAAGTATAAGAAGAATGGACTGGTTTCTTTTTTCATTACCCGACTCCTCAGCATTCTCCAAGTCAACCAATGAAGGGACTAGATACACTAGGGACTGGGACTGGAACGCCAGCCAACACCCAAAATTTATAACGTTCTCCAAGTAATAGAAATTCACGTTTATCGAAATTGCTCTAACAAAAGGTTAAGTTCGACCAAGCTCGAACAACACCTATTGCCCTCGATCGCAACTTAACGAAAGGACAAGCTCGAACAAATATCTACTGGCCCTCGGTCACACCTTAATAAAAGATTAAGTTTGACCAAGCTCAAAAAAAAAAAAAAAAAAAACTACTAGCCCTCGGTCACGCCTTAATAAAAGATTAAGTTTGACCAAGCTCAAACAAACATCTACTGGCCCTCGGCCATGCATTAAAAAAAGATTAAGTTTGACTGAGCTCAAACAAATATCTACTGCTCAAACAAACATCTACTGGCCCTCGGTCACGCCTTAATAAAAGATTAAGTTTGACCAAGTTCAAACAAACATCTACTGGCCCTCGGCCACACCTTAATAAAAGATTAAGTTTGACTAAGCTCAAACCAACATCTATCGTCCCTCGACCACGTCTTAATAAAAAGTTAAGTTCGACCGAGCTTGAACTTAACTTATCAGCCCTCAGCCACGATTTAATAAAGGTTAATATCGACTAAGTTCGAACAACACCTACCGGTCCTCGACCACATCTCAACTAAAGAAACATACTCGACCTATATAAACAAAGGGATGATACGACCTATGGTTATCTAGACCAAGGGCTACGGTCAGCTAGAGGAAGACAACAATAAAAAAGATAAAGGAGCAAAACATACAAGTACAGAAACAAATCGCGGAAAATGAAAAATGTACAAGTAAAGCAAAGATCAACTTTGATAGTCATAAATAAGAGTTTGTTACAAAGGCTCTTGAAGACGCCAACAAAAGTACACAAAAAAGTTAAAAAAGAAGTATTGTTCATCGCCATCACGGACTTTAACATCCTCGTCAGCCCGATATTCAACGATGTCATCACCCTGACTATCGACACCATCACCGTCTCGGCCTACAACATCCTCTCTATCCTCTCCTTGAAGATAAACAGAATCATACCTAGCGTCCTTCTCAAGGCGATCTATGCCATCCTCCTCGCCAGGCTGAGGCATAGCAGGGTCATAGCCACAAGCAAGCCGAGCCTCGCGAGCCTTAACCCGAGCATCCTTAAGAGGCGCGTCAAAAACGGAGCCCGTTGCATGCAAGTCACGGTACACATCCATTCGGGCCTCAGCATGGATCCACTCTTCGTACAGCTCTCATGGGACGTTGGGGAAATTATAAGCATTAGAAGAAGAAGGTCGCGCAAGCAGTTGGGCTTCTCGGCCTCTAGAGCGGCAACTTGATCATAAAGATCGGAGGTTTCCTTGTCCAGTTCCCCGATCCTCTCCTCAAGTTGGTCCTCCTTAGCTATTATCGTTGACAGGTCGTTCTCTCGCTCAAAACAAAGGGTTCAGTTCGTCAGCTCGAGGATCTCCACTTTCCTCCGAGCATCCAACCGAGAAGACTTCGCCTGCTCGAGCTCCTCCTGCTTCTCGGCAATCTCACCCCTAAGAGCCTCCATCTGAAATTGTCATTCATCGAACTGGATTTGCAGTTGGGCTACTTGAGCTTGAAGCTGCATTGGGCCTCCACGCCCTTACTGAGTTCCAGCACCTTTTCCTTGGCCCTCAACATCCCCTCAAGAACGCTGAATCTCCCCACGGCCGTCATCAGCTCTTCGTCTTTTTTTTTTAAATCTTCTCTTAAGGCCATTACGTTGCCTCCTTTACGAAACCGATCTCGAAGCTCTCGGTACTTTCCACGGCACACTGTATATTTTTCTTTAAGCTTCAAGTAAATTTCTTTACGCCTTTGCTTCCGCCGAGCACTCTTAATCTCCAGAATAACTATCTACAAAACAGAAGAAAAGATGTTAGAACTTGGAAAGTAACTAAGGCATATAGAAAAGGATGGATTAAGATCGCACTTACCCTAAGAGAAAGACCGGAGATGTTCTTCGATAAAGTACCATCGATTATCTCCTTGAGGGTCTCACCCTCGGCTTCAGAACAGAGAGGACTGAGAGCATGGATGACCGCCTCGGTATTGATAAGAAAATTATTATCCATAAGGATCATGTTGGTCCTAGAACCCCCCCCCCCCCTCTCC
>MCJB01013204.1:112769-134754 GCA_002018475.1 Nicotiana obtusifolia | reverse complement strand
CCCCCCCCCTCTCTCCATCCTCACCTCGAGTTGGGTGAGCCCCTCGTCAATCATTCCCAGCTCGTCCAGGTCCATGTCGGAATCGGATCCGACGTCCTTTTCGGTGACGACATCTCGGAAGTACGGGCCCGCCATCAGAATCCCCCTCCTCGATCGCTTCCCCCTCGGGATGCACCAGCGCGTCCACATTCACGTCTTCAGGTTGTGGGGCCTCGGAGTCTACCCAATACTTTCTCCAATATGTATTATGGTCGTCTCTCAAAGAACGAAGTCGCCCTCCATTGAGTCGATGGTCATCGGCATTTCCCCCCTGACATCTATGGCTCTCTTTTACGAGGCCTTAGATCTCCATCACCAAGGGAGACGTCATCGCCTTCATCATCCAGCGAGAAGAGTCGAGGAGCAGGGGCAGCAGCCCAGAAACCACAACAACCAGGACGGGGGCAGATACAACAGCCATAACAGGGGCAGAAACTGAAGGCATAGTAGTCCTCCTCCATAAAGAAGACACAGTTGCTCGACACACAACAAAAAGGTGCAACGAGCACGGCCAGGGAAGAGAAGTTACCTGTCAAAGGGAGATTCGATCTAAACTTCTTAAAGAAACTTGGCCAGTCACGAATCCCTTCGGCATGAGGGAGAATCTGCTCGACCCAATCGGTAATGCGCACAACTAGAGGGGGAGGTTGGTTTTTGGCTGCAAGGAAAGAAAAATCATTTAACTAGCTTGAAATAAGAAAAGAAATGCAATAGACGAAAAGAGAAAAACTGGACACTTACGTGTGTAGTTCCAAGCCTCTAGGAAGCCGTCAACGTTAGCCACGACGTCCTCGGTCCTGATATAAAAGAAATCAAGCCAGAATTGGCGACTGGCCTTGTCGTCCATCTTCACCACTAAGCACTTACCTCCACGGTGGCGAAGGTTCAACATCGTCCCCCTATAATAGCCAGGGGCGAATAGGTGCACCAAGTGCCGAAGCGTCATTCCGATCTCGGCGAGCTCGGCAAATTTGGTCAATATCTTGATGAATTTGAAGATGTAAGGGGAGATCTAAGCGGGATAAATACCGTAGTGGCGACAAAACTCTTCCACCAACGGAGGAAGAGGAAGCGATTAACCGATGAGGAAGGGGTAAGCGTATAGAGCGCAGTACCCAGGGCGGTGAACATGCACTTTGTCCCTTTCAGCGAGGATCAGTTCGATGTGGTTGGGGAGGCCGAATTTGGGTTTAAATTCAGCCAACTGTTTGGAAACCATCGTCGATAGAAAATGCCAGGTTTCACGTCCGATGATCGGTGGAGATCGGACCTGGCTTCGGGGTTGCGTGGAAGCTTCATCCTCAATAATGGCAGCAAAAGTCTCCTCGTAAGTCAGAAATACAACGCCAAGAGAGTGACACGACTCCCTTCACCAACATCAAATGATAAGTTTGACATGGTTGTGAGATAGTGAAGAAGAGTTCTAGAAAGAGAATGGAATAAAGTGTAGGGCAACAAAGCAGAGAAGAAGGGTTCAAAAAGGAGGTTTGAAATCTCAAAACTTTGGAAGAGTAAATTTCAAATTCGGGTTTAACAACCACTATTTATAGAAATTGAGACACCAAATCCGAAATGTTTTGTTTTAATGGGCACCAAAGCCGAAACGACTCATCATAATTGGCACCGAAATCGAAATAGCAAATCCAATCAAAAGTCACGCGCAAATCGATGCAATGCGTCAGGAAAAGGCATCATCATGACGGATGACATCATGACATCACCCCTTCTCTTGGACCAGAGGCTCCAACAAATCACCCAAAAAATTTAAGAGATTTGAAACACGCGGCCCATTAAGAACCACGTCGCCTGCTCGCTACAACGACTACGACCCACGGTATCTGCTCAATAAGCTCGACCATGAATGACATCATTTGCTCATCGAGCTCGCCCGCCAGGGCGACCTCAACAAGCGGAGGGACTAACTATATGGGCCATAAATTATCTTAGTCATGATTAGACCATATCAGCATCAAGAGGGCCTTCAAAGGCTACCACGTGCCACCAGTATGACTTCGACAAAGTCATGCTCAAGGTTCAAGTGGTCTCATAAGAGATGAAGGGTGGGGTCGAGGAGTCAACGTAGATCAAGGTCGAGGACGAGCACTCATTCTAAACAAAGTAATAACGGCTAGTTTTAGGATAAGACTCTAAAGAGAATATTCCGGTGGATATTCTTTGTACTTGTACTATTAGGATTTTAGGCACATGTTCCCTTATAAATTGAAAAGGACATAGTGATAAGGGACAGAAAACATTCATTTGTTAGAAAATACATTGACATTCTTTGTAGAATCTTGCTTTGTTGTACACATACAAAATACACTTTTTTCTTGAGATTCTTGTCTAACTTTTCCTCCACGATCCAAGAATGATCCAAATATTCAAAGGCTCATCAATTATTCATCATTGTCAAAAAGAATATCCACGAATCTCACCTCTTTCGGGTGACTCACATGCTCTTATTTACTTTAATGTCATTCATTGTTATTTATTATTATTTAATGTTATCTCCTTTTTTTTGAATCATTAAATATTGCCAGTGTTATCATCATTTACTGTTACTTAGATAATATACGTGTTATCTCACTACAAAATCGGTTAATATATCTTTTGGATATTAATATTGACTAAGATTGACTTTATTTTATTAAAGCTAATTATTTAAACCCATATCTAATTTTTAGGTCAAACAGTCTTGTCATTTGTAAACTCAGTTATAGATAATTTCTAATATGTTAATTTATTTCCGATGTATAGGAGACTTCAATAGTTATGAACTTGATATTATAAAGTCAAAAAAATAATTACGATTGAGTTAATATCTACTATAAATATTTTAATAGAAAAAAAATATAGTGAGGTTATCATTCGTAGGACTGAGTGCCAGAAAAGAAAAATATTAAAAATGACTACTTATTTATAATATACTGTCATGACTTAATTTAGGATCATGACCGGCGCTTAGGAGCAAGTGCCCCTAAGTAAGCCTCATCGGTATTTTACAAAAAATCGGACTGAGTTTCCCCTGTTTTAGGACTATACAAAAGTTTTCTGGCTCATAAACAAATAACAACCAACCAATATTCACCTAAATCAGTCACAATCTTCATCAACTAACCAAAAACGAGTTTTCACCAGCATTACCAACCTTATCAACATAATAATACTAAACCCATCTCAAAAATACGGAAAGAAGTTCAATACTAGTAACTAGTCCAATATAATGAATGAATACTCATGACGCTAATAAAAATGACTATGGAGAGACTCTATGAGTTCATGAGGAAAGACTACAAGAACTAAATAAACTCTTCACCCATGCGAATAAATGCGGTGTTCACCAGGAACTATCAACTCGTATACTCTAATTAACAAAATCCTCGCTCGTGTCAACTGGTATCTCTGTAAAAATATTAGCGGTGAGTGAGTTGCCAGCTCAGTAAGTAATAACACTTAACCACAATAGTTTTTAATTGGGGACAAGTCAGAAAACATGCTAGTATATTATATGGAAAATATCATAAGAATGCCCTTTCAGAAACAATAAACAATAATCAGCCTCATCATGTGTTTTGTGTAAGAAAATCAATTGAACAAATCGGTAATAAACTCGATAACCACTGTCTCATAGCAAATCTTTATGTTTGGGAGGTTTCCAAGAAAGTATCATTTAATTTGTATCACTGTGTGGACCCCTTCGTAAAAGGAGTCATATATAACTGTAGGTCCCTCTTCGACGGAAAACTGTAACTGTATGCTAGTTCTACCTTCCCACTAGCAAGGGCTATAACTGTAATCGGTAATCTGTAAATACAAGGTGCACCAAGTCTAATGAACCCGTTGTTAGCTATGAGATCCTTCAAGGTCTCCTCCCATTTATACTTGTCCTTGTAAACAGTAAACACTCGTAGAAAAATATTTTAAAACAATATAGAGCATTTAAGTTTTTATCAAATCATGTAATTTCATTTTGATGACAATAAATCTTATCTCAAGCAACGGTAAAACATATTCAGTAACAATGAGCATATTCAAAATAATCGTAATCATCTTAAGTAAATATAGCAGTATCATATCAAGTAAAAGACTTGTCCCACGTGCAAATTCAAAACATCCGGTGACATGTTTATATTAAAATCATGTGTAAATAATGCTAGTAGTAAAAATACAAATTGCGGTAAAGTTACAACTCACAATACTCGTGCCGAAATACCAACTATGTCACCTCGTGCAATCCGTACAACTTCCTTCAATCAATCTATAATCACATCATATCAATATCGTATCAATTTCTTGTTTATTCTAATCCGTAACTAATTTACAATATCCAACTCTTGGAGTTTCACGTTGGTTCTCAATTATTTTTCTTGAGTTGGATTTGTCCAGACCACGAATTTTTTTTTTTTATATCTTTATCATGCTCCTTAAGTCATATGTAAACTTTTGAGATTTTACTGCAGAAACCATAATTCCAGATTGCTTTTAAAAACTTCTAAAACCTGCTTAAGTTAAATAATTGCACTATGTCATCATTGAAGCAACTTTCTGTAAGGAGTTTCACTCAGATTCATCTATAATCTATCAATTCTAACCGTTTCATAGAATATATTCATCTGATTTTAATGCCACATGATACCCGATAGGCGCATAAATCTAAACCAAATAGAACTATTGTTCATAGTAAAAATAAAATTCCCAGTACCCTATAAAGTTTCATAAATCAAAGAACAAGGGCAACAAAACTACACATAAGAAATTACCATTCTTTAGTTGAAAGAAACCTGCCACAATTTACTTAAGCTTTAAAGCTTCTTGTTATTTGGTTTCGATTATTTGATGAATCTAAAATCTTTGCCGATAGATTTAGTTGCGGCAGAAGCTTTAGCTTCGTTTCCCTTCCTTAATCTCCTTTTCTCTTTTTGTTTAGTCTTTCCTATTGGGCTTTTATCTTCTTCTTTTTTTTAATTTTTTATTATTATTATTATTATTATTATTATTATTATTATATTATTATTATTATTATTATTATTATTATTATTATGTTGTTGTTGTTGTTGTTGTTGTTGTTTAAAATATTAACTTACTAGTATTCCCTAATTTAAATATGAGACTTTATTTTTCACTATTTCATCTTTAAATTTCTTATAAAGAAAAGGTGCCATTTGTTACTATTAATTTAGATATATAAATTTTGGTATCTCATTTGTGCTTCAATTATCTAACCAGGTTTGTGCTTTAACATGTATATCTTCAACAAAAATTTTAAAATACATTATAATTTATTATTACTATAATATAATTGTAATTATTTTAAAAATTGTATTCCTGTCTTTTGTAAACTTATTTATAGATATTTTTTTCTTACTCATCATGTTAGATTTATAGGTTTGATTTATGATGTATAAGAAACTTCAACAATTTTGGACTTAAAATTAAATCTATACTTTTCTTGGTAAATTTTAATGTACATGTACCTTTTAATTATTTTAAGTTATTTGTTGTAAAGAGGTTAGTGAATAACCTTTGAAATATTCACATTAAGAGAGTAACATTTTAAATTTTTTTTAAAAAGGAGTTTTAACTGCAAGAGACTTTATTTGCTTCCTACTTATTCTCTTTCAATAATTTTTATTTTTATTTTTTACTAAAGTAGTTAAATTCTAAAGAATTAACCGGCAATAATTCTAAAACAAAGACAATACTCCTAAACCTTAAAGGAGTTCTAGTACACGCTAGTTTCCTACTTTGTTTATGCTGGTATTTATTTTATAAATATGGTAGATTATATAGTTTAAATAAGAAAAATATAATATAGAAATTTAGGTAATTTTAAAGTCCTATACATTAGGAAAATAATTAAATGACTATTTTATCTAGTGTACTCTATTTTTAAAAGGGTAAAAAAAGCGAATGATATTTCACTAAGGGCCTTCGTGCCTTTAATATAGTACGAGTATGTATAAACGTGCGTTGCACGTTAGTAATAGCATGTGATGATTTAAATATTTATTTATATGAAGGAACAATAAAATTTAACTAATGAGAGAAATTTTATGTTTAATAATACAACAATCATCTAAATGCCAAAAATTTTTACTACATTAGCATAATACATGAATTTAAAATAAAAGAACATCATCAAAACTTACACAAATGATCAATTTTGTCATGTTAGTTAGATAATTATGTATTATAGTTTAAAAGTATTTAATGTGATGGTATATTAATGAACACTTCTTTGTGGATAATTTTTTTGTGTGTATTTTCCTCTTAATGCTTTGGTTGTTCTGCCTTAACCAGAACTCTTGTTGTCGATCTTGATATCCCTCTTGAAAGCGCAACACACAATTGTTCGTGCAAGAAAATTTATTGCGGTAAATATTGTCACTCCTCTTTTTTCGGGGCGAGACTTTACTAAACTTTTTTTAATAAAAGGCTTAATAGAGCTCGTAAAAGGGGTTTCCAATTTGGAAAGTGACAAAGAGATAGATTAATCAGAAAAGTTTAGAGGCGCCACCTGACAAGTGATTCTGGTGTGCTACGCCACCATTTTAGAACTTGGACTTAAAGTCAAGTTCATACCAGAGATTTGGGTAAGGGGGGTTCATTTGACTCGGGGAGAAGATGTTAGGTATTTCCCGGGTCCCGTGAAAGTCACGGTTGCATACTCGATTTAGTTAGCTTTTAATACATTTGGATTGAGATAAAAACACACAAGAGGTTTGAGGTCATTCCCACCTAATAAAGAAGGAAAACAGAACTAAAATATTACGAGTTTCACCTTTTGTCTTCACATACAAATACCTAGGGGCATTCCCCGGAATGTCAAATACATAAGTCCTTCGGGGCATTCCCCAGATAAATTTAACTAGGAAATGACCTCTCACCTCAAAAAATTAATTAACGTCCTAGTATTGCCTACCCAAGTGTGATCGGCCTAAACATGCTACTAGCGAGCAATGTAATAAAATAAGAAAATGAGATCTAAAATAAAGAAAGATAAAAGTTCAGTTCATGGCCTTGTTCTTTTAACTTTTATTTCATGCATTTAACCAAACCTGACCCCAAGAACCCACGAAAAGACAGAAAAACGGCAAAATGGTATCGCCAGTGGGGATATGCTATCGCATATCCCTCATGCGAATCGCATTCTGCGCATAAAGGGTCGCAGATCAGAACAAAATCTTAGACAGTGTCTAGTGTCAAAATGAAATCCAATTTGCGATCGCAAATCATGTATGCGAACCGCAGATCGCACGTGGAGATCGCAAATCCAAGCAGAGTCCTGGCGAGATTCAAAGTCAAGAATGTGATCTCATCTGCGATAATCAAGTCAAAAATGCGGAACAGCATATCAGCTATGCGGTCGCAGATTCAACACCAAACACAGATTGATTCTACGTTTCTGACAATTAAGTCCAAAATGTGAACCGCATATCAGTTATGTGGTCGCAGATTCAACACCAAACGCAGATGATTTGATTGTTTGTTTCGATTTTTCCATTGTCAGATGATTATATCAAACATCAACCACTTTATGTTATTCGCTAATGTGTAATTTGAGCATATCAATTCGTGAAATTAACATGATAGAAACAAACATCCTCAAATTTATCGTATTTAAGTCATACCAAACCAAATAGGCGGGAATTAAGAAATGAACCTGGGCGAAAGTTTCTGCTGGTTTTGAAAGTTAATGCAAGCAACAGGGCTATGGACCACGATTGGAACTCGAACTGGTAGCTAAATCGAACTCAAGCACTTCTGAAAGGAAGCGATTCTTGAAAATCTTCTTATAAAGCCAAAACCGAAGGCGAAGAAGTATATATCCCTTTTTATTGGGTTTTCTGATGTTTTGAAGAAGAAGAAGAAAAATTGAAAAATGGATTCGACTTCTCTTTTTGGGGTTTTTGTTTTTTTGAGCTTTAAACTGAAATCAAAGTAATATGAAAACTCTCCCTCAAATCGCTCATTTAAATTTCTCTCTGTTTCTATTTTTTTTTTATTGTTTCTGGTTTTCTCTCAAGCTCCGACTTCTGATTTTCCTCACCCTCCTAAAACCCTTTTTATCCTTGTTCTCCAAGAAAACTAACCACCTCTCTAGAAGAATCCTCCCTAAATTTGTTAGTAATGAGTGAAATCAGTGGGGGGAGGTCGTGTATGTGTGTGAGCAGAGAATCGGTCCAATAATGAAAAATATTATTCTGTCAGAGTTTGTTATCCTACGTGGCAAAATGGGAGGAATGGGTTGGGTTCTGTTGGGTTGCTGCGTTTGGGCGTACATTTGGACTACAAAATTTTGGCCCAGAAACAAAGGCTGAAAACCAACTTAAAAGCCCAAAAATAATACCTTTTGATTAATTAATAATATTAAAATATAGAAATTAGGACTATATTTTTGTGTTTTTCAATTTTTGTACTTAAAATAGAATTAAATTTGATTTAAAAAAAAGGTAAATTCTTACAGAAATAAGATCAAATAATTATTTTAAAAATACTAAGATTGTTAGAGGTGACTCTAACGCGTGTGTCAAAAATTACATGTCTACAAATATAGTCCAATATTTAGGATGTTTGTCCTTGTGCTTTATTTATTATATTTACAAAATATAAACATACTAAAAATTATTTTCACACAAATTTAAAAGCATATTCCTTAGTTTTGGAAGACGAAAGTTGAATTCGGGGGAATATACTTAGAAGCACATTGACCATTATCATAATTTTTGCTTGTATGACGTTATTATCAAAACTTCTATATACCATCTGTGTGCTATTACATAAGCTATTCGGCGTATCTAAGTTTTTCAGTAGCAAGATGAGCATATTTTTCTTCAAAATTAACTTATATACAATGGAAGATAAATTTTAACTTAGTCTATTATACATATGGTGACACTAACATATGTAAGAAATAATAAACTTGACAACAAACATGTATGGTAGAAGGCCATTTGGTATTAAAGTATTTAAATATTATTCTTGATAGTAATTATTGGTATCATTTTCTGCTGAGTCAAAAGCTGAAAAACATTTATTTAGTTGGTCAATATATTCATTTCTGCTAGCTAAGATATCTTTTTAATTCTATCATGCGATTTGCACAAATTGCGTTTTAATCTAATGATAGAAATATTTCTCTCATTAAATGCACTACCATTACCATTGGGATTGATAACCAAGTGTTCAAGAAGATCCAAATCACCTTTTATTGGACATTCTTCTTCGTTTCCGACACGAAGTAAGACGACACCGAATACTGGATCTGTTCTTACTTTATATTTCTTGTTAGTTGAATATTTTTCATTTGAGGCCAAAAGTATAACTTTGGCAAAACAACTTTTACAGTCTCTGCTTTTGTCGATTTTGGAACTACTGGTAGTACTTGGCAGAAATCACCTCCCAAATTATTAATTTTCCACCAAGCGGTTCATTAATATCGAATATATCTCTAGAACTCCGCGTAATTATTTTAATTGTTTGACACTTAGCCATAATTGCTTCATCCCATATTATCAAATTTGCTTTCCTTATAAATTTAGCATCATTGCTCTACTTTGATATATTTGTGATGGTTATTTAAGTTGTTTGAAGAGGTATATCAAATCTAAAGTGAGGCGACCTCATCATATAATTGTTGTTGGTACACCACTTGCTATTACTGCTAAAAGTGTCATGCTTCTTAAATGATATTTGCAAGTAATGCATGACAAAGAAATATTATTTCGATTCCGTGAGAGGCATCTACAAAAATAATCTTGTTATACTAGAGTCGACTCTTTATAATATAGTTTTGAAAGCTTGTTCTTGATTAGAGTTTACCTTTGATTGTGCTTCCTTAGACACTTATATAGCATTTTGATTCTTAATAATATACTATCCTTTTTACTTTGTGTTCTAACGCTTTTTTTATGGAATAAATTTATGTTCACTAAGATTTTTTTTTTTATCTTGAATAAGAATTTTACTCATATGATAAATTAAAAAATAATTGAATTGGATTCTCTTGCTCAATAATTAATTAGAAGATTTAATTATTTGGTTTTAACATAAAAAATAATTTATTTTATGTTGATTTAGATCTTAATATTAGTTCATCTCTTGTTTTGAATATTTAATCTTAATTATAATTTTATCTACCATAAATTTTATTTTCAAAGAGTAAAATATTGATATGGCATTTCACTTTTAGATCGTTATGTTTGTAGAATCAGTGGTATTGACTCTTACCAACTATTTTTTTCTCTTTCTCTCACATTTATATTCTTAAATATTTTCTTAGTTGTTGTTTAATAATTGGGTATTTTTCAACATTACACGAAAAATTGATAAATAAATATTATTTGAGTAGAAAAATAGTTTGAATATAAAATAAAATATAAACATGGGGTATCTTTTTTCTCAATTTCAACACTTTATGTAGTCCATTTAATATTACTCGTATTTTTTTCTTTTGGTATTGGACATTATAAGTTGTAATGTATTGCCAATATGGAGGATTCTTATGAAATTAATTTTATTAAAAATTTCTATATATTTTTAATAAGAATTTAATAGACAAAATTTTATTAATTTTAAATATTAAAAATTAGCATAGAAGGTATTGTAGTCCAAAAAATAGGTTATTACAGTTATGTCCTTTCTCTATGAGTTTTTCCGCTTAATATTTTAGGGCTATTTTGGTATATTAACATTGTATTTATACTTTTATAATAATATAAGCTCTCCTTTTTCTAAATGAATTTGAAAAAAAATTAGTATTAGGACATTATAATACGTTTTCAAATTAAATTAGTAATAGAAATTTTTAAGAAGTATATCCTAAAAGTAATACGATTACATGATTAAAGATATTTTCTTGTTCAATGTTATATGAATTAGACATCCCGAAAGTAATTATACTAATAGGATTCCTAAAGGTAATCATGTAGGATTCTTAACGTGTAGTATTATGTCCTAAAACTAATAGGATTATAAGGTTAATATCTAGAATTTCGGTTATGTCCTTTTATTATGAGTTATTATGCTTAATATTATAAGGTTATTTTTATAAACCGATATTATATTCATACTTTTATAATAATATAGTTAAATAGATATAGATATAAATACAGAATACATATTTTTATAAATATAATTATCACTAAATTATAGCTAATTAACACATATAGTTACCTTAATGTATTATTTAATCATAATAAATTAATATGATTTAAGAATAAACACCTAATACGAATAAATTTTTACCAAACTGGGGTCATCAAAGTACTCTCATCCTTCAATTTCATTATCTGTAAATGACATAAAATGGTGAAGAAATGACATGTTACTTTTTTGTTTAAATAAGACTTTCGTGGGGTGCACCTAGCCCCTACAAGGCTAAAATCCTAGTTATTTATATAAATCTATTGACCCGATTAGTTTAAGTTTGCATTGAATACACCCACTAAAAAGTACCAAAAATATTTTCTATTAAGAGATTTTCATTCCAATAATTCGAATCCTAAAACTCAAAAATTCCAATTATCCCACCACAGCTCATTATCGTCCTAAAAACTTTTTGGGCTCGTTTTTAGTCCGTGGATGAAATTATATATATTCAGTAGCAATATATAAAAGTATATGAAAAATATACATATTTTTAATTATTATTTCGATAACTGCTGTACAATATCATTTGTTAGAAAAAGCCTTAACCCGTTAGAATCGGACGAATGATATCAGAGGCAAATTGAGAATCTCTTAGGTGTTAATTCAAGTAAAGGCCAAGAGGAAAAGAGTAAACAAAAGGGATCTGTGTCATAAAAACGTTGGGAAAGTTGAGGATTTTCTTGAATTATTAATACAAGAAAAAGAAAAGAGTAACAAAAGGGGCTGCAAATTTAGGAAAAAGACAGACAAATCTTTCGGCAAACATACATGAGGCATTTTGGCAGAAAGCACAACATAACTTAGACAAATGACACATGGATGTTGTCTTCTCACCCAACCTATATGCCTAAGTTTAAAGTTATCCCACAAAAGAATAGCTTTTCAAGGTTCCTATCTTCTCACCAAAACCTGTTCTGGTTTTCCTTGGATCATATGCTATATCATTCAAGATTTTCTTGTATGCTCATTTACTTGGAATTTTAATGGATAAATTTTCTTTAGTTTTCATCCGGTAGTTAGTATTTATATTGGGGCTAGATTAAATTTGAATTTACGAAAATTTTTTATATTAGAGGTAACATATTTTCTAGTAAAGGCAATTTTAAATCCAGAGCTTGAACTCGAAATCTCTAATTAAGAATAAATGTGTATTTACTACTCCATTTAGGAAAGAGTATCCGCCGGTACGGCTCGGTTCGGTTACGAATGTTATCGGTTCTATATATCGATTATCGATTTATAGATATGCTAAATCGATAACCGAACGAATAAGATATCGGTTATCGGGTATCGGTTAATCAGTTGTCGATCATTCTCGGTACGGTTATTGAAACTTTAATACAACCTTTTCTGATCCTGCCGGAGGGGGAGACCCCATATTATATCAGCATCTCTTTTGGTTCTTCGGTCATCCAGAGGTGTATATTCTCATTCTGCCCGGATCCGGTATCATAAGTCATATCATTTCTACTTTTTCAAGAAAATCGATTTTCGGGTACCTAGGCATGATTTATGCCTGGTTTATCCGATAAGATAACTCAATTTAGAGAAAAAAAATAGTGTATAATACTAATTGATCTTATAACTTTGATCTCTTTCAATTATATTCTATAGAATTGTTGCTCCCTAACGCACACGCAAGTATACGTGGTCGAGAAGTAATATAGGATTTTGAGTCCAGATATCGTACCCACAGGGACTTAATTCAACTACTTACTAACACATTAATATTGCTATTCAATCAAGCAAAATTCGAGTTCAATAATTTGATTATGCTAAACTACAGCTCTAAATTATAACTATATTATCGAAGAACTAATTAATTGTTGTTTAATCAATAGAGACAAACATTCCAGGGTTGTGATTAATTCACCAGTCTTATTGTGTTCTAATTAACTTTCATATAATTCACTAATGGTTGCTAATTAATCGATAAGTATTCTCATAGCCTCCTTTCGAAGTACTACTCGCCTATTCTCAATAGATTAACGTCTATATTCCTATGGAATCACCATATTAAGAACGCAATAAAAATAAGATATTTAATTAAGCATGGTAATTAAGTATATTCCTATCCTAACCATGAATCCGCCCCCCTTAAAGATTAGGAACATGCCCTCTTCAACTCTTCTCTAATCTAAACATGATTTTCCCAAATATAGCATAGATAGTTGATAGAATCTAACTGCTGGCCAAACAATTAAGCAACTAAACATAGAATTGAAGAAACAACCATATATTCATGAATTATAATCAAGGATCATTAATATCGAACAACAATATTCATGGCTAATCATAAACCCAGAACAAGGGGATATTAGCCACTCATGATAAAATCAAACCAAAATAAAAAGTCTTGAATAAATTATAAAAATACTAGAAAAGATGAAGAAACTGAGAATCGATGCTTCCGCTTGATTCCGTGTTGAGTTTATGCCCCCAAAATCACGTCTCCTCCGTCCACATAGGTTTAGACGTGTTTATATAGGTGTTGGGAAGGGGTAGGGTCGAAAATAGCGGAGTCCTAGACAAAATAGGCGAAGTCCGCGTCATCGGCGCCCTGGGTGGCGCCAGGCGCCCACCAGGGCGCTGCATCCAGTGCGTCCTGTGAAGTTTCTGCCTTCAGTGCCACAGGTGGCGCCAGGCGCTGCCTGTGGTGCCCAAATGCCCCCTTGTCCGTTTTTGCTCTGTTAAGGCTTAATTCATGCTCGTTTCGCCCCCAGTTGCTCCCGACTCATTCCTACAAATAAAAACACTTTAAATTAACATGAATCGTAGCAATTAACATCCCAATTTCATAAAATAAAAGCCGAATATGAGGTGATATACATAGAAATATATATACTTTACACTAAACATCAACACCCCACACTTAGACTCTTGCTCGTCCTCGAGCAATGGGATTATTTAACAACCTCCCAACTAAGTACACTTTATATCATGAAGGAGCATTCAACTTTTTAACCAAACCATACTTTTGAACATGATCAACACCGGCAAATAAGCATGAACACACAATTAATCCATATTCTTCCCGTTAAGTCTACCCAAGTATAATACTTCAATATAATTCAACAACCTAATTGTCATCACCCAACCTCAAGATCCGACTTGCAACCATTAAGCAATCCCAATACATACACTTACCCAACAAGAAAATTTACAACATTACCACTCATTCATGAAATCATGTGCCCTTACCACAATCAGAAGAGTGAACATAGATTAAGGATATCACACAACTTGAACAAAATGCACTCACTCTCAAAAAGAACTCATATGCTTCCCGTAGTAGTACCATAAGCTTGCCTGTAGTGTAGATCTCTACTACTTTAAGCTGGTCAAATTTAGGATCATTTAGGACTTTTAAGGTTGTAATGTAGGCAAAGGGACGGGTAGGATATATTTAGGAATAATGACTAGTCCTCCTAAGCACTTAATACACTACAATCATAACTCGAGCACTTTTTCTTTTCAATCAATTCACTTGTCTCATATACGTAGCCCTCCTCTTTCAATCAAGCACTTCTATCATTCCACTAGCACAAATCAATACGAGGTGTTTTCTATGTATTTTTTACTATCATTTTTCTAACATTTTTCTCTTTTTTTTTTCTTCTTTTTCTTTTCTTCTGTTTCTTCCACACTCCATATATTAACTCATCAGCTAGTGACTCTTAATTTCAACTTTAGTGCACCGACAGGTCCTTTCACGGTTCCACTAAAAAAGCAAAAAAATCCACAATCTCTACCCTTACTTTTTTAGCGACTAAGTGCCTTAGGAGGTAAAGGTTAAAAAAGGTTTAATTCAAGAACAAAACAAGGGAATGGCTCGTAATGTGGGTACCAAAGAAAAAGGCCTATAGGCTCAAAGGCGCTAGCAACGGACAATTTTATTTTGATGTGACAAGCACATCCATAATCAAACAAGAAAATGCCTATATCATCTCCTAGATTAGCCCAACTTACAATTTTGCTTCCATTAACACACGGGGCAAGTTCTAGACTACACAGGATAGTACAGAGAATCACAAAACCTTACTCACACATTGCACATGACTCAATCACGACGATTCTGTTCAAATCTCAAGTCAAGCAAGCACACATAATTGAGAAAATTAAGCAATATTACACTATATGGTGTACAAGTCAACCAACTGAGAAGAGGCGTCACAAATTAAGCGATTTACCTTTTTTTTTTTTTTTTTACTCGGGCTTAACAATTCACTTCAACTAAGCGGGAAAACAGAGTGTGTGTCATAGCATATTGTGTCGGCATCAACCATGTCAATAAGTGTCTCAACATAACTCAGTTTCTTTCTAATCTGTTCTTACAACGAAATTAAATTGCCCGATTCGAGCTACATCCTTGGAAAAGAACCGGTGCCTTAAGAAAAACCAAGGAATATTACCTAACTATCCTAAAAATTAAAAAAAAATTTGTTATTTTTAATCAAACTTTATCCCTCAAGAAAAAGATCCATCGTCGGGAAAAATCTGAATTCTTTTTTTTCGAAATTTTTTAATTTATACACTAAAAATTATAACAATATAACTATTAAAAGAACCAAAATAAAAAAATAAAATAAAAGAAAACAAATTATATGATATATATTCACAAAACACACAACACAAGTAGTTCGCCCACCCCACACTTAAATAATGCATAGCCCTCGATGCATGCAAGCATGTAAAACAAAGTAGGGTGAGAAGAAACTACCTGTCAATCCGTGCCGGTTTCATCGGAATCCGATTCAAAGGACACCATCGCCATTGGTCCGGTAGCTCCATCGCCATCACCCTCTGTATCCGAGCCCTGAACCGTGTTAGCGTCCTCTGAGGATGAACATGGCTGCCAAGTGCAATTCTCAACATCTCCTTGGATGTGCTGGATAAGTCATCTCTCAAGTGCATGCGCTCCTCATCGGTAACGCTGGTCCAGCTCATGATCAAATTTAGAGCGTTATATATGTACCTGTTAAAATTTTCTTCACACTCCAATCGAACAGCTGGGGTGAGTTTGGACGATGTCTTCATGACTGAGGTGATGTCCATGAGCCCTGTCGGTGCCTCCACAACCTCATCATGCCCGGGGTACTCGGGTACTCCCAAAAACCGCATATATTGTGTTAGAAGATTTCCGAAGAATAACCGCCGAATCTGCCGCCCGAACCTGGTGCGGGCCATCTCGCTGAGCATGATCTCAGCGACGTTAATGGGTTGGCCAGTCATAAGAGAGAAGATAAGACACACTCTGGCACGAGTGCAGTCACTACTGTGCTCGGCAGGCATTAATCTGACCTGCACAAAGTTCTGCCATACCTTGGCAGTGTTGTTGAAATCTACACGCACCATGGATAGATGGATGTTTCCCTGCTTCCTCATCCACTTTGCATTTGAATCGACGCCACACAACGTGTGACGTATCAGCTCGTATTTAGGACTCTGAATGAGGCGCTGAAGTCTCCGTGGGTTGGCATTCTCAACCCCTAAATAGTTGCACAATGCTTCTCTATCCATTGGCACATCTGTTCCTCGGACATGGGAGGTCGAGATGAGATAGTTCCAATTTGCATAAAGCTCACGGACCATACTCAAATTCGCAGGCCCCGGGCATTCCAAAAAATTTTCCATCCGTAAAGCTCGCAATCTGGCGAGCACATCTGGGAATCGCCTTTCTAAAGCGGTGGTGTTAATGCCCATCTCTGAAACATATCGTCCCGTTGGCACAAAGTTCCGATACCACACAGTAGCAGCATCATTGACCAACCCAAGCGAGGCCGAGACCTTGATGGTACTCGCTGAGAGCCCTCATCCACCTGCTTCCCTTTGGCTTGCCTAGAGGAGCTCTCTCCCTGTTTTCACTTTTTTGGAACCGACGAGGTAGCGGAGGATTTTCCAGTGCTTTTCCCTTTAGTAATGTTTTCACGGGCTATGGTATCCTGAAGATGGAGATGATAAAGAATGAAGCACAAATTTTTGAAAAGTCTTGGTGAAGGAACAGAAGGAGAAGCGCGGGCAGAGGGTGAAAAGAAGAGGCGTGTGTTATGTGTGTGTATTTGGGTGGGTTTGGGAAAGAAAATGGGTGTTAATATTAGTGTAAATGGGCAAGTGGGTCGGGTTAAGTGGGCATGGGTTATTTTAAAATACAAAATAACTAAAGAAAATAAAACTTACCTGACCCCCCAGGCTGGCGCCTCGCGCCCTGCACAGTGCTGGGGGTCTTGGACTCACTGCCTGCGTTGGCGCTGTTGTCCGAATTTTTTTTTTCAATTCCTCGACCCTTATACATTTTACATGTGCTACACCATTACATCTAATAATTCGTCACCATACATCAATTGTATTACCCTATCTAGTCTAAAAGAATAAATCAAGAAGTTAAACTAGGAAAGCGATAAAAATTTGGGTTGCCTCCCAACAAGCGCCTGATTTAACGTCGCGGCACGACTGAGATTCTTGCTTACTCATTGGAGAGCACAACCTTGGTTTTCTCACGGTTAATCAAACCTCCCCAGTAATGCTTAACTCTCTGACCATTCACCAAAAATTTCCGCTCATTATTCAAAGCACGCAGCTCGATCGCACCATATGGAGTGACCCTCACCACTTCAAACGGACCTGACCATCTTGATTTAAGCTTCCCAGGAAATAATCGTAATCTTGAGTTGAATAATAATACTTGTTGGCCTAGTTCAAAGTGGCGTGGCTTGATATGCTTGTCATGCCATCTTTTTGTCTTTTCTTTATATAACTTGGCATTCTCATACGAGTGAAGCCTGAACTCATCCAACTCATTCAACAACATAAGCCTTTTCTCACCCGCTGCCTCAAAGTCCATATTCAGCTTTTTAATTGGCCAGTATGCTTTGTGCTCCAGTTCAACCGGCAAGTGGCATGCCTTTCCATAAACCAGCTTATAGGGGACGTTCCAATTGGTGTTTTGTATGCTGTCCTATATGCCCAAAGAGCATCATCCAACTTTGAAGCCTAATCTTTCCTATTTATGCTCACCGTCTTTTCTAAGATTTGCTTGATCTCCCTATTTGACACCTCAGCTTGGCCGCTTGTCTGTGGGTGATACGCTGTAGCAACTTTGTGGCGAACCCCATATTTGGCTAGAAGGTTATTCAATAGCCGATTGCAAAAATGAGTTCCTTCATTGCTGATTAAAGCCCGTGGAGTTCCAAATCTGGAGAAGATGTTCTTTTTCACGAACGCAGCTACCACCATTGCATCATTTGTAGGTAAAGCAATTGCCTCCACCCATTTCGACACGTAATCAACGGTTAGCAGAATATATTTGTTCCCTCTGGAAGGTAGAAACGGCCCCATAAAGTCTATTCCCCAAACATCAAAAAGCTCAACTTCTAAAATGTTGTTTGGAGGCATCTCCTGCTTCCGTGTGATTGTGCCCGTCCTCTGGCATTGGTCACACTTTTTAACAAATGCATGAGCATCCTTGAACAAAGTTGGCCAAAAGAGACCGGATTGTAGCACCTTTGCCGCTGTTCTGTCTCCTCCATGATGGCCTCCATACGGTGATGCATGACAATTATGCAGTACTGACTCCACCTCTTCTTCAGGAATACATCTCCTCATCAACTGATCAGCACACTGCTTGAATAAATAGGGCTCATCCCAGTAGTAGAAGTTCACATCATGCAAGAACTTGTTTCTAGCTTCAGTTTTGATTTCAGGAGGAAGTACGCCGCTCACCAGGTAATTCACATAATCAGCGTACCATGGGGAAGAATCATGAGTGATAGCAAAAAGGTGCTCATTGGGGAATACTTCTTTAATCTGGCCATCTTCCTCTACGTGATCATGATTTTCCAAGCGGGATAAATGGTCAACTACTTGATTTTCTGTCCCCTTCCGATCTCGTATTTCCACATCAAATTCCTGCAACAATAAAATCCAGCGCATTAATCTAGATTTAGATTCTTTTTTCGTAAATAGGTACCTGATTGCTGCATGATCGGTGTGGACTATGACTTTTGTTCCCGCCAAGTAAGCTCGGAATTTCGCGAAAGCCCATACTACTGCTAACAGCTCTTTTTCTGTGGTAGTGTAGTTTTGTTGTGCATCGTCGAGAGTTTTACTTGCATAGTAAATGGAGTAGAACACCTTGTCCTTCCTCTAGCCCAGTACTGCCCCAATAGCCAGATCACTTGCATCACACATGAGTTCGAATGGTAAGGACCAATCCGGTGCCACTATAATAGGAGCAGTCACCAACTTCTTCTTAAGCTCAAAGGCCTTGAGGCAAGAACCATCCTTTTCGAGCAACCTGCACAAAGGAGTGGCAATTTTAGAGAAATCTTTAATAAAGTGCCTATAGAAACCTGCGTGTTCCAAGAAACTTCGGACACCCTTCACTGAAATAGGTGGAGGTAACAACCGCCTCCACTTTAGCTTTATCCACTTCAATGCCGGTCCTGGATATTTTGTGACCCAAGACAATGCCTTCTTGCACCATAAAATGGCACTTTTTCCAATTTAGCACCAGATTTTTTTCTTCGCAGCGGGCTAGCACCTTGCTTAAATTCTTCAAGCAGTCATCATAAGAAGACCCAAAAACTGAAAAGTCATCCATGAATACTTCCACAAATTTTTCCACCATGTCGGTAAAAATAGCCATCATACATCTTTGGAAAGTTGCTGGTGCATTGCATAGTCCAAACGGCATTCGCTTAAAGGAGAAAGTGCCATAAGGGCAAGTAAAAGTGGTCTTCTCTTGATCCTCTAGGCATATGACAATTTGGTTGTATCCCGAGTAGCCATCCAGGAAACAGTAGTATTCATGCGCTGCTAACCTGTCTAGCATTTGGTCAATGAATGAAAGTGTTAAGTGGTCTTTGCGAGTCGCTTTGTTGAGCTTTCTATAATCAATGCATACTCTCCATAGTTCGAGTAGGGAGTAGCTCATTCTTCTTGTTCTCTACTACAGTCATTCCTCCCTTTTTAGGCACACACTGAACTGGGCTGACCCAATTGCTGTCAGAAATGGGAAAAATGATACCTGCATCGAGCAATTTTATGACTTCCTTCTTCACCACTTCTTTCATTATGGGATTTAATCTCCTTTGCTGCTCCACACTGGGGCGGTGTCCATCCTCTCAAAAAATTTTATGCATGCAAAATGATGGACTAATCCCCTTGATGTCTGTTATGGTCCACCCAATTGCCTTTTTATACTCTCGAAGGACTCTAAGCAATTTCTCTTCTTGAGTGCTGGTCAAGCTGGACGAAATAATTACTGGCAACGTCTCAGAATTTCCCAAATAAGCATAGCGCAGATGGCCTGGAAGCGGCTTGAGTTCTAGCCTCGGAGCTTCCTCAATAGATAGCCTGGGAAGGGTCAGAGTGACAGGCCTCTGCAATTCTTCAAATTTTCTGAACCCCTGAATATAACTGCAAGATATGTCCAGTACTTGCTCAATTTCTCCCATCATATCATCTTCATTAAATTCCATATCCCCAATCAATGCTCATTCAATAGGATCAACCGGGCTCATGTAAGGCACTAATGATGTGGAAGTATTCTCCACCACCGATATCATTGATAATTCCTCATAATGGGTTGGCAACCGGAGTGCTTTATAAACATTGAACACCTCTTCTTGATCACCTACTCTCATCGTCATTTTTTCCTTTGCAGATATCAATAATCGCTCGGCCTGTGGCTAAGAATGGATGCTCCAAAATAAATGGGACGTCTTGATCGGGCTCGTAATCCAGGATGATAAAGTCAGCAGGAAATATGAATGAACCAACTTGGACCAGTACATCTTCAATTACTCTCTCAGGATGAGCCAGGGAGCGATCAGCCAACTGTAATATAACTGTTGTTGGGCGTGGATCACCCAACCCCAACTGTTTGAACACTGATAGCGGCATCAAGTTTATGCTTGCTCCAAGATCACATAGAGCTCGTCCAACAGCATGTTTTCCAATAGAGATTTGGATGGTGAAGCTACCTGGATCCTTCAATTTCTGTGGCAGCTTACCTTGAATTCTAGAACTACACTCCTCAGTGAGTGCCACAGTCTCAAACTCAGTCAGCCTCCTTTTATTAGCCACAATATCCTTGATGTACTTTGCATATTTAGGCACTTCTTGTAATATATCGACCAACGGAATGTTAATTTGTACCTGCTTCAAGATATCAAGGAACTTTTTATATGCCTCATTATCCCTTAGTTTTTGTAATCTTTGTGGGAATGGAGGTGGTGGCCTTGCAACCACTTGTGGGGGTTGCTCAGCCACTACCTCTCTAGCTGGCTTCTTTGGTTCTTTGGATTTTTCTGCTGTTGACTCTATGGTGGTTGGCTTCTCATTAAAAGTCACCTGTTTCTTCTTTTTAGATTCAACTTCTTCCAGTTGTCTCCCATTCCTCAACGAATACAGCACTAAGGGCCGCCCTAGGATTCGCTTCAGTGTCACTAGGTAGAGCTCCAGCTGGTCTAGTATTTTGAACCCCGGCAAGCTGTCCTAATTGACGCTCCAGATTCCTCACTGTTGTGGTGAGGGTTTGGTATTCTGTCCTGAACTGTTTATTGTCTTGCACCAGCTGCTTCAACAACTCATTTGTATTATCTTCTGCCTGTTGAGGTTGCCTTTGTGGTTGATTAAAATTCCCTTGCGGTCTAACATGATTCTGATTCTGTTGATTTCCACCCCATGAGAAGTTGGGATGATTCCTCCAATTCGGATTATAGGTGTTCCCATATTGTGTATTTTGATTTATTGGCCCCCTGCTCTGCTGTCCCACATAATATATAGATTCCGG
>MCJB01013204.1:95183-105726 GCA_002018475.1 Nicotiana obtusifolia | reverse complement strand
CTTATGTCATTTTCTTTTCTTTCTTTTACAAAGATTACTCTAACTTTTTCATACAAAGTCCGATTTGGACGATTATTTTTTCTACGGCTCCGTAATTTCAAGACGGAGCTAATTCTTCAAACGAAATTGAATTTGGAGGTTGTTTGCTAATTTTAATATCAATTACACCAGAAAATCTGAGGTAAATGCTTTATAGAGCGGCGAATTTAGTCCCGTTGACCATTCAAAATTCACCCGAGACCCCCGGGACTTTATCCGAACATGCACACATGTTCTATAACCTCATTCAAACTTGTTCCAATCTTTGGAACACTAAGATGAACATCGATTTATTAGATTTGCATCGAAAGCAATCCTATGAACTTCAAGGATCCTCAATTCGATCCTTCGATCCGAACCCGACCAAACGATGTCCGAATGGTCTGAAAATTTGCACGCAAGTCCAAAATCACATAAGGAACCTACAGCAACTTTCGAAATTTCATTCCGACTTACGGATCAAAATTCGACCTATCAACCGGTATTCCGAACTTCCTCGATTCAATTCTCACGCTGTTTGAGGTCTATTAAATTTATTCCGGTCACTCGTCTAAGTCATATATTCTCTCCCGAAGCTAGTCGAGTCATCGGAATTTAAATCCGAGCCTTCTAACTCAAAAGTCAAATCCATGGTTGACTTTAGCGACTTAGACCTTCTTAAATGAGACCATTTGTCTCATATTCTTTCAATCACTTCGAGTACATTTAACTCGACTTAATTTCACACAACATAAATAATGAAATAGCTCGGGGAAATAAAGTGAGTCATTACAGCCATATTCATTAATCTACTAAACATAATATCCACATTTAGAATACCGACACATAAAATTAGTACGTTTAAATTCATAGTAGTATACGTCTGGATTTTTTGTTGTGTTGTGGAGCACTTCTCTCCAATAATCGAAGTTGAAGATAGGTGCTTCAACAAAATTGAGTATTGATAACGAAGTGCATAAACTAGTATTGAAGACAGGTGTTTCAATAAAATTGGTTGTTGGTGGCAAAGTACATCAATGAAAGTTGGAGACAAGTGCTTCAACAAATTGGGATGACAAAGTGTATCAACGGAAGTTGGAGACAACTGCTTCAATAAAATTGGTTGTTGATGACAAAGTGCATTAACCAGAGTTAAAGACAGGTGGTTCAACAAAATTGATTTTTGGTGACAAAGTGCATCAATGGGTGTTGAAGACAGGTGGTTCAACAAAAATGGTTAGGAGTTGGAGACAAGTGCTTCAACAAAAGTAAAAGTTGGAGAGAAGTGCTCCAACACACAACAAAAAATTTAGACGTATACAACTTTGAATTACGGGAGAATGTTGAAAAACTAATTCAAAGTTGTAGTAGAAAACCTTAATTGTTTAGGATTCTATATTTGCTAGTTTATTTAATTCGTGTCTAAATAAAATTTGTAATCATAATTATATAGGAATAGGTTTTCATGTTTCCAGCTAAAATATGTTTCATACTATTATAAATAGAGGTGTTCCTAGATTATTTGATGTGTGGGAAGAATTGCAGAGAATTATAATAAATCATTTCCTTCAAGGTATTACATAAATGGGAGGATTTATAATGTCAAGGGTATAATAGTTTTGTAAAAGTATTATAAAATATGGCCAAGATAACTATTGTGATAACTAGAGCAAAGTAAAATAATTTTTATATAACAAAAGAAAGTAAAGTGACTTTTGGGTATGGTATTGAACACAAAGTTAAATGACTTTTACGTAACCAAAATAATAACTTTTGAATAATGAACACAAAACTGAATGACCATCCATAGAATTTACTCAAATAAAAAAGACGATGAAAACAAATTGGAATAAGGAAAAGAAACTACATTTTAGATGGATTTTAGTTCTATTAAAATGAATTTGTCATGTACCTCAAAATATGTCAACTTCAAACTTCTTATAGAATTTATCAACATGGAAATATTCATATAGCACTTTGTAAACACTTCAACTTAATCCATTTCGATTTTATCAAATGCAATATGATACTGGTCTTGAGTTAAGTTTCTAAAAACCAATTAGCAGATTCGAAATATTCTTACTCAAAGGACTGAATGAGAGAAATGAAATGTCATTGGAAAATTTGTTGCTCCCAAACGCACAGACAAATATATATGATCGTACAAGTAATAAAGGATGAATATTTAACTAAAATTAATTTAGAATAACAAATTAAGAAAGTAAAGGAAACAAGTTGACAATCTTAGGAACGAATTCGATGGGAGAAAATATTCTAGAGTTATGGGTTAACTAACAATCCTATTGAGTCTTTCACTTAAATTGTCTAATAAATTTATCTAGTCTATTGATTGACAGGGTTAATATTACTCATAGTATTCTCTCGAAGTACTACTCACCTATTCAAGCTAACCTAATGCCTATATTCCTATGAAATCAGAATTAACAAGAACACATTAATAATTCCCGTATAGTAACCAAGCAAGGCGATTAGGTATATCCCTATCCTAACTGCAAATCTGTTCCCGATACTCAGGTTCAAGATCTTGCTCTACTCAATCTTATATACAATCTAAAATTTCCTCTCCCGAGTTCAATCCTAGATTCGTAGATAGTATTCAATTAGTAATCAAACAATCAAATAATTAAGCGGAAGATTGAATAAATAAACCAATATGATAAAATAATAAGAACAATTCAAGCTTCAAACTACAATGTTCATGTAGCACCCGCAACTCTACAACTAATAAACTATAGGATTAAAGGAAGAAAAAAGAAGAAAAACTAGTTAGAATCCTCCTCCAAGCGTGATTTGTCTTCTCCCCTCCAAAGTGGCGTGTTCTCCCTCAAAAATATATTAGATCTCCTCCAAATTAGGTTTAGGACCCTTTTATACGAGTAAAAACCGTGTACGGTCGATATAACCTTATTTTGGGCGAAATAGGAGTGAAAACCGTCACCCAGCGTCCAGGGTAGCGTGGGGAGCTAGCCCTGGCACTGGAAAATTTTTGCCTCTGGAAATTGGGCCACAGGTAGCGCCCCATGTTACCTGTGGCACTACACTGTCCTAATTTTTTTTATTTTGTTCCATTTTTGCTTCAACTCGTGCACTTTTATCCCACATTGCCTCCGGATGACTCCTACACATAAAAATAGCATGAATTAGCACTAATTATTAGATTACACATCCAAAATAAACGAAACGTGAGTAAAATGCGAGGCAATATGCATATAAATATACATACTTTAAGCCGAATATCAACACCTCACACTTAAACTCTTGCTCGTCCTCGAGCAATGGAACTAACAACTACACCCCAACAACGTACATATTAACAAGGGGGGAGGAATTCAATTTTTTTTTTCAACATACACTCTACCAATGATCATGGTTGATAGCAACAATTAAACTGTAGCATATGCAATTACTTACACTTCCCTTTACTTATGCCATTCTTCAAAAATATTTACAACAAAGATAACATGCTCATAACAATCCTAGCCTCAAAAACTGACTCAACATCACAATGCACTTATGGCTTGAACACCCAACATCACAGAGAAGTCCAATAACGATACCTATCCCCGTGAAACCGTGTGCCCTCACAACAAGAACAAGAGAGTAAGTTGAATCCATATATTCAAATTTCATGATCAAATATAATTTAAGGACCCATATATATCAAATAAATCACACACTCTCACAAAGAAGTCACATGCATTCAATTGATACTATAGGCTTGCCCATAATGTAAATCTCCACTAATGTAGGCTCACTCAATCTAAAATCAATTAGGACTTTATATGGTTGTAATATGGGCTAAGGGACGGGTAGGATATATTTAGGATTAGCGGTTCATCCTCCCAAGCACTTTAACACATCAAATAATAAACTTTAAGCACAAATTCTTCCATCCACTTCAATTTCACAAACACGATCACTCCCCAAAATTATTCTCTCTTTCTTTAAGCACTACTTCATTTTATACCCCACTAGCAAGAACAAGACAACAATTTATTCACCTATATTTTTACTTCTTCTTTTTTTTTTTTTAGATTTTTCTTTTTTTTCTTTCAATTATTCTTTTTTCTTTTTTAATTTTCGCTAGTGGTGAATTATTTTACAAAACAAGTGCACATTTCTTTCTTCCATTGATTCCATTTGGAAGTCACTCAAATTTTCTCCTTTCTTCTTTTAGCCCTCATTTCACAATTAAAGTGCTTTCAGAAGTAACAAGATCAAAATAATGTCAATTAAGAACAAAAGAGTATCGACTTGTAATGTAGGTGCCAAATAAAAGTCTATAGGCTCAAAAGGGCTTAATAGGGATAGATTTTTATTTGTGATAAGTAATTAAGCTCAAAAGGATCAAAGAAGACCTAAAATCATTTTTTGAAACCGAGCATCACCTAAATTCACTTCAACTTACGTATCAGGCAAGTTCTAGACTCAATCACAATAACATGGACTACACAAAACCTCACTTCGTACATGGCACATGACTCACTAAGGAGGGTCTCATTTCGTCTCTCAGATAATGCAAGTACTCATGGAGCCACGAGATATTAAGCATTAAGCACAAAGTGAACAATAGTCAAGTAAAAGAGACATAGACGTCACAAGACATGCTATCCAATTTCATCGAGGCATCATGAACAATTTCAAAACATAGGGAAGATATTCCACATGCTAATGACTAAATATGTTATTATCAAACAAGTCAAGGGCTCCTAAGATCATCAATCTTCCTCCTTTTATTTCCTAAATTCCTAATCTACTCTAAAAATAAAAAAAAACTACTACCCGGTTCAAACTACATCCCATGAAAAAGAACCGATACGCACAAAAAAACCAAGGGAGATTATTATATAACTAAAACCAACTAGAAACAAAAAGAATATATCTTTTGAATTTTTTTAATTGGGCCTTAATCCTTCAAGAAAATTGTTCACAAAATCCATCGTCGGGAACGGTCCAAATTTTCTGCTTTTTTATTCTTTTTACGTTTTTTATATTTTTTTAAAACAAAAATTACTACACTAAGAAAGAATATCACAGCTAAGCTTGGGTAGCACAGAAAATTACTCGGACAATCCCCTCACCCCACACATAAAATTGTGCAATGTCCTTCATGCATACAATAAATAACAAGAAGTTAAAAGAGACTCCCTGATAGTCGAACATAAGCATCTCACGGGATACTCAGACTTCTCCCAGGTATGATCCTTTGTGCGGATACTCCACACTTAGTTCCAACTACCACTCGCTTTTTCACACGCCTAATGGCTTTACTCCATGCTTCCCTACTCCTACAAAACACAAAAATAATACTATAACGATAACACAATAAAAATAAATGAAAAAAAGTAAAAAAGGAAAAATAGAATTGGTTGCCTCCCAACAAGCGCTTGATTTAACGCCGCAGCACGACGACGTCACTTCTACCACTTTGAGAATATGAATTGGGCCCCCAATTTTACATCATTTTTTCTGCCATGTTCCTGGAGTGGTGATGTGAAAATAAAGGAACCAAGCAACAAAGATCGCATCTCGCACTTCTTAGCCCTTAAGTAAGATATGGCATTTTGTCTCCTTGGCATAAAAAATTTCAGAATATATACACTTTGTTCCTCATCCATTGACTCCTCCATATGCTTGAACGGATCAGTTCATGTCCCTAACCAAATACAATATTGAAAAGTGTTTAGAATGAAGTCCAATGCGCTCCAACTCTAGAATCGCTTCACTTTTGACATCCTCACTTTTGCACACTTCGTCAACCTTGGCATCATTGATAATATTTTGGTCGAATAGTTGGAATTCCTCTTTATGCTCCACAAGCTGGCAAGTATCAACAATAATTTGTTGTTGCGCATCAAACGCTTCAACCTTTTTATTCAATTGAGTCTGCAGGTCATGGATATCTGAGCCAAATTGGCCTATCTCTTGCCCGAGCTCAGTTCTTCCTTCTATTAGACGTTCTGCCATATTTGAAAGACCTTTACAGAGAAACCCATAAAATTTTATCAGTTGGGCTTGTCCTTCTAGCCACGATTGGCTCACTATAGCTGCTTCTTCAAAGTTATCTTTCTGTGGAAACTCTCTCTCTTTAGCCAATTCTTCTGCCTCGGCCTTCATTCTCGTGATTGATGCACTAATTCTTTGTATAGCTTTTTGATTTTCATCTTGTTGCTCAGCTACTTGCCTCACCATGTCCATAATACATGCATCACGCTCCACATCCTCCACTGCATTGCTCCTATCATACTCACAAATATTATTAGAAAAATCATAATAAGAGTTCAGAGAAGGGTAAAAAGAATTAGGACAACCATCCCAATGACCACCTTGACAAGCACACACATTACAAAAATTTCACTCATAAGATTGAGATTCACAATGTTGCCACAAGTGAGGTCCTCCACAATATGGACAAGGATCACCAAAGTAAGAATAGCCAATATTCGACTAATTCTCATTCCAATATGCCATGTAAAAAAAAATCTAACTAAACTAAACTAAAATTAAAAACTTAAATAGATAAAAAGGAAACGTCTAATCTAGCAAAACAGTCAATTTCAAAGTCCCCAGCAATGGCGCCAAAAATTTGTTACTCTCAAACGCACAAGCAAGTATACGTGGTCATACAAGTAATATAGGATTGTAAGTCCAGATATCGCACCTACAGGGACTTTTGATTAACTATCAACTAAAATAAACTATATAATTAATGTATTCAAGCGATTTTTAAAAGGATGAATATTTAACTAAAACTAATCTAGAGTAACAAACTAAGAGATTAAAGGAAATAAGTTGGCAGTCTTAGGGAAGAATTCAATGGGAGAAAATATGCTAGAGTTGTGGGTTAACTAAAAATTCTGTTGAGTCTTTCACTTAAATTGTCTAATTAATTTATCTGGTTTATTGATTGATAGGGTTAATATTACTCGTAGTATTCTCCTGAAGTACTACTCGCCTATTCAAGCTAACCTAACGCCTATATTCCTATGGAATCAGGATAAACAAGAACGCATTAATAAATCCTGTATCATAACCAAGCAAGGCGATTAGGTATATCCCTATCCTAACCGTAAATCTATTCCCGATACTCAGGTTCAAGATCTCTCTCTACTCAATCTTATATGAAATCTAAAATTTCCTCTCCCGAGTTCAATCCTAGTTTCGTAGATAGTATATATTCAAATGGTGATCAAGCAATCAAATAATTAAGCGCAAGATCGAATAAATAAACTAATATGATAAAATAATAAGAACAATTCAAGCTTCAAACTACAAAGGAAAATCTACCGCAAAAGTACCTGTAAAAAGAATCCTCTTTGCGAGTGAACCCTCCGTACAGCAAGTGAACAGTGTCATCTCCGAACACAGATGCTCGATTCTCCATCAACAGCCGGTGGAAAACCACCGGACCGGCCCCAAAATGCTCGTCTTGATACGGCGCATCATCTCCAACAAACAGCATCTCAAAACAACTCCTCAGCTGCTATAGATTTTCAAAAGAGCAGACGGATTACTGTAGCACAAAATAGCTTTGGAGCTCCAAACACTTGCTTGATCGGTTCTGGACCAAATCGACTAATTCCTGGTGCTAGAGATTCTTCTCCAACTTCACTCCGACCTCCTCTCCAAAACTTGAAAGTTTCAGTCGCTGAAATCAGTAGTTCCGACCAACTAAAGTACCCAGAAATATATCAGTTGACTGTGACTGACCTTCTACTAAACCATCTGGTTCAGGACCAATGTCAAAAGACTTCTGATGTTCAGTAGATTGCTTCCCCCTCCTCAATTCCAATTTTTGTTGAATCAATCTCCACAACATTGCAAAAGGAGAGTCTGACAGGATCGAGCACACCAGATGTTCGACGAAATGCCAACAACATTGTAGCAGCACAAGTGTACGATCATGTCACTCCTCAACCTTCTCAAGTTCATAAGGAAACTAGTCGTCAAGCAAAAGCACAAGAATTGCATCCGAAAAATGGAGATCAAATAATATCCCCACCCGTTGAAGTACAGTAGACCAGCAGTGCTGATATGATATCCCAGTAGCTGTATAAGGCCCACCTACTGTCCCAGACAATCCAAAAGACTACAACAGCTACTAGTCTTGTGGCTACTACAGAAGCAGCACAATCCGTTCATCAACAGCAGCACCAGCAGCAGCTACAATCTGCCATCCTCATCTCTGATGCTGATAAATGCACTAAGACACTGCCATCAACCTCAACTCAAGCTCCCATCAAGGTCTCCTCCAACTTTGACAAGCCAAAACATCCCAAAAGAAGCTTAAAACCACCAATTAAGGACACAGAACCAACTACCTTGCACACACCAGCAACTCAAGCAGTAGCGGCTAATATCAGCAACTCCCAACTTCCTAGCACTTCCACAAAACCCAAAATACACACCAACACCACTCCCTCCCCACCTACTGTCACACAATCATATGTTACTAGATTGAGAGCCAGACATGAAGCAGAAATTACCCCAATTCAATTCGCTCCACCAATCATTACCACCAAACAAGGTAGGCCTGCTGTGCTTTTCAAAAGGGAGGATTACATGGTTAAGTTTGCAGACAGATGTAAATTCACAGCGATAGGAAAGTTCCTCAACACCCAGAATGGAAGTGATTAGAAAGAGTTTCATAGCCCAAACTGAACTCAGAGGAGGGGTGAAGATTGCTCACTTCAAAGCCAGGACAGTCTACATTGATCTAGATAATGAATATGATCATACTACAGTATGGACCAAGCAATATATGTATATACAAGGCCAAATGATGAAACCGGAAGCATGGAACCCAGCCTTCAAGCCTAATGAGGACTCACCAATAGTCCCTATATGGATTGTTATTCCAGAACTACCATGGCACTTATACTATATGGAGATTCTGACTCCACTGTTATCCCCCATTGGTAAAGCCCTGTTTTCGGATCTGGCTTCTTTCCAAAAGACAAGAGGTAGTGTTGCTAAGATCAAGATGCAGATTGACCCCACCAAAGACATACCTACTCATATATGGATAGGTTATGATGATGATGTCAACGGAGAAGGACAATGGCTCCAGATTCAATATGATAATCTTCTTGAGTATTGCACACACTGCAGACATCAGGGCCACTCACTTCAAGTCTGTCAAGCTAAGCAAAAAGATGAGGAAAATCAAAGAAGAAAGGAGGAAATACCAGCTGCAGGGAAAAGCTCACAACCCACCACTCTAAACAACACCATAGAAAATCAGCCTAGAGGACAAAACAAGTCAAGACCACAGAGATACAAGGCAAATGAGACACTAAAGGAACAGAGCAGTAATCAAAATGCTGAGGAACATCAAAAGAGCAGAGAAGATCAAACTCAAGGAGCACCTCCATCAAATGAAGAATGGCAAACACAGAAAAAGAAGCACTTCAAAGGTAATTCTCAATTTAACAAGAAGCAACAACAGATATACATACCAAAGCAAATTGTAGAACAACTTGTTGATGGTGCACTCACACAGGAAATTACCAGAACTACACTGTTAGGTATACCCTCTATATCTCATCAGGTACTCCCAGAAGCATTGAATGTCATTCATACTTCTGGAGGTACCAACATTGTATCCCATCCCCATGAACCCCCTTTTATTTCTGTTGCTAATGAAGTTGATGGAGGAAAAGAGAAATGTCTGGAGAAAACCAATTCTTTGCAGGAAGCGGTACCTACTGGGGCTAGGATTCCTCATGTTTTGCATGAGTGTGCTAGAGCACAATTGATTGACCATAGGATGTCCCCCCCCCCCAATGCCCATACACCAATTACTGCAGAGCCCCATACAGTTGAAGAGACTTGTGTATAACCAGCTCAAATGAATACCAAATTGATCAGCAAGAAGATGCTATAAGAAGACTCCTAAAAGGGAAAGCCCCTGCAGTGTCAGACTTCAGCATACAATCCCCTAAATCCAAAAATAAGCTAAGCCAGAAAAAGAGAAAAGCCATGAGAAAACAGTTTACAGGAATCTCTATCAATGAACCTACAGCAGATCAGCACCTCCAGGAACCCACTACTCCATATCAAAGTCCAGCTGCCAACTTGAAATGGACCCCTGATGTTGACACTGCCAATAAATTGCAGACATATAGAGACCCTGTGCCAGACCTATCCCTCTCACAACCTTTGCTACATGCCAATGAGAAGGACAGGCAGGAACACGCTACTCTAGTACATGCTCCACTAGAAGAGTGTCCTCTAAAATATTCCTCAGAACATGATGAATATAAACTTATTCTCTCAGAGGATGAGATGAGTGGAGGCTTAGAGGAAGAAGCTGGATTCAGTGATGCCACAGAAGAGGACCAACACTGTTATCTCCTTGCAGAAGCCATTAATGGGGAACATCATCAAAATGATATCATTTAGAACCAGGGATTATCTCCTAGAACATATAACCCATCACCAAGGATCACAAGAAACATGGTTGCTAGAAGGAGCACTGACCTACCAAACTCCAACCCCCTCC
>MCJB01013204.1:41568-95163 GCA_002018475.1 Nicotiana obtusifolia | reverse complement strand
CATGTCTTAATGATCAGTACACTTATATGGAATATCAGAGGTATTAGAACCTCCGGAGCCATTGAGAGACTCAAAACACTAAAACAAATCCATAAACTCTCCCTCATAGCTATTCTAGAATCATTCCTAGACTCTTCACATATCACCCAATACCAAAACCAACTATCTATGCATCATGTAGCTTCTAACATCAATGATAAGATATGGATTTTCTGGGATAAAGACTTTTCTGGTACTATCACAGACCAAGATGAACAGCAAGTCACAATTGAGTTAAAACATGCTGAAGCTGCTGAAGTCTTCAACGTCACAGTCATATATGCTGAATGCAAACCTCCTTTGAGGAGACCATTGTGGGACAAACTAAGGAACAAAGCACAGAACTCTAGTGTACCATGGTGTGCCATTGGGGACTTCAATGTGATTGCATCAATTGAAGAAAAGATAGGGGGTATTTCATACCAACTCAATAAAAGCCTTGAGTTTCTAAGCATGATTGAGGATTTTGGTCTCACTGACCTGGGATACTATGGACCTAGATACACTTGGTCTAATGGCAAAGGCCCCTGTTCAATTGTCTGGAAAAGACTGGATAGGGGACTGGCCAATGATAGCTGGCTTGCTGCACACCCTACCACTACCATTACACATCTGGCATCTACAGGATCAGATCATTCCCCCCTTCTCATGGAAATCAATGTTAGACAGGATAATGCCACTAAGTATTTTAAATTCCTGAACTACTGGACAGAAAATGCAACCTTCTTGCCACTGGTACAACAAGTCTGGAATACACCAGTCACTGGAAATGCAATGTGGATATTCTATCAAAAAACAAAAGAACTTTGCGAAGAACTATCCAAATGGTTCAGAAAAGAATATGGGGATATTTTCCAGAAAGTCAAGGAATTTGAAGAGAAATTCAGAAAAGCAGAAGAGACCTGGGCACAGTCCAACAAAGAATCAGATAAAACAATTGCCCATGAACTCACTGCTCAATATGTCAAACATCTGAAGATTAAAGAGGCTGTCCTGAAGCAAAAAATCAAATTATAATGGTTTAAGGATGGAGATGCCAACACCAAATACTTCCATAGTCTGATCAGAGGCAGAAGAAAGTTGTATATCCACAAAATCAAAAATGGAGATAATGATTGGATATATGGAGATGAAGCAATAGGTGAAGCTGCCTGTGACCATTTCCACAACCTGTTCACTGATCCTGGGGGATTCATTAGGGAAGAGCTCTTATCTTGCATCCCTACACTGGTTACAGAAGAAGATAATCATCATTTCAACAAAGATCCTACAATTGAGGAGCTCAAAGACACTGTTTTCTCAACGAATCCATCCAGTGCTGCAGGTCCAGATGGCCTCAATGGAAAATTCTCCCAGCATTGTTGGGATATCATCCAGTTTGATCTCCTCAATGTGGTGAAGGCATTCTTTTGTGGTCAATCAATGCCTAGGTACATGACACAAGCATGCTTGGCGCTGATACCTAAAGTGGAATTCCCTAACACTTTGTCAGAATTTAGACCTATAAGTCTGAGCAATTTCATCAATAAGATTATATCCAAGATTATTTCCAAAAGAATTGCACCTATTCTCCCCAAGATCATCTCCCCAAACCAGACTGACTTCATTAAAGGCAGAAGTATTTCTAAGAATATTATGCTGGCACAGGAGATTGTACAGGGAATCAAGAAGCCAAACATAGGTGATGTAGTGATCAAATTGGATATGGCAAAGGCTTATGACAAAGTATCTTGGTCCTTCACATGTATAATAATGAGAAGAATGGGTTTTAGTGAAAGAATCATTGACATGGTGTGCAGAACAATGACCAACAACTGGTACTCCGTCATAGTCAATGGCAAAAGATTTGGCTTCTTTCATTCCACTAGAGGTCTAAAACAAGGGGACCCTCTGGCCCCTTCACTCTTCATTCTGGGAGCTGAATTACTGTCTAGGATGCTCAACAACCTCACACATGATCAGTTCTTCAATGGAGGTCTAAAAAAAGGGGACCGTCTGGCCCCTTCACTCTTCATTCTGGGAGCTGAATTACTGTCTAGGATGCTCAACAACCTCACACATGATCAGTTCTTCAATGGTTTCTATATGGAAAAGAGAGGACCTCAAATCACACACCTGAGTTTTACAGATTATGTGATTATTTTCACCTCAGGCCGCAGAACTTCTCTAAAGAAGATCATGAAGGTCCTTCAAGATTATGAGCAGACATCTGGGCAGCAGATCAACAAAAGCATAAGCCATTTTATGACTGCCCCCTCTGTTTTCCAATATACAACCAGGAGAATCCAGCAGGTCACAGGCTTTACCAAAAAGGAATCTCCTCTAACATACTTAGGCTGTCCTCTATACACTGGCAGAAAAAGGATTATGCACTTCAATGGTATCATTTCTAAAGTGGTAAGTAGGATAAGAGGTTGGCATGGCAGATTATTGTCTTATGGGGGTAGACTGACCTTAATCAAGCATGTCCTGCAATCACTCCCTATTCACTTGCTGTCAGCAGTCACACCTCCAAAAGTTATCCTTGAACAGATTGAGAAACTAGCAGCTAACTTTTTCTGGGGAATGAACAAAGAAAGGAACAAATACCATTGGGCTTCATGGCACACAATATCATACCAACTAGAAGAAGGGGGTATTGGACTGAGACCTATAGCAGAGATTTGTAAATCTATGGAATATAAATAATGGTGGGGATTCAGGACCAAACAGACATTATGGAGCAACTTCCTGCTGGCCAAATACTGTAAGAGATCACACCCCAGATCAAAAAAATGGGCCTCTGGACAGTCACAGACTTGGAGAAGAATGATGCTCAACAAAGAATCTACTGATTATCACATTCGGTGGAGATTGCACTCAGGAAATCCCAGTTTCTGGTGGGATAATTGGTTAGGTATTGGGCACCTAGCTGACTTCAGACAAGGACAGGGCAGGCCTAGAAACATCAAGGTCTCACAATACTGGACTGATGGGCAATGGGATATCCAGAAACTCAGTCAAATAACATCTCAAATAGCTCCCCTGTCCATAATCTCACACATTCTCCAAGTCAAAATCCACTATAACTCCCACATCAATGACACACCCATATGACAGCCTTCTGCCTCTAGGGAATTCTCCTGTGCATCAACATGAACTGTGTTGAGAGAAAGGAACTAGGTACTGCTCACAAATAAGATGATATGGCACAAGAAAATGCCCTTCAAATGGTCCTTCTGCCTATGGAGAGCACTGAGGAAAAAGCTGCCCACAGATGACAGAGTAGCTAGGTTTGGAGCTCCAAGTGTGAACAAATGTGTATGTTGCACCAAAGCAGGGAATGAAACAGCGGAGCACATACTCAACTTAGGCCATTTTGCTCAAATCATGTAGAAGCACTTCAATGCACCAGTTAGGATCCAAAATCACAGACAGCCCCTAACAATGAAACTAATGAACTGGTGGCTGCAAAAAAGAGAGAATGAGGTGCATAAATTGGTCTTAGACACACTGCCAATCATTATATGTTGGAATTTGTGGAAGAGCAGATATGCAGCCAAATATGGGGGGAAATCATCATCAATTACCGGAGCACTGTATTCAATCACATCTGATCTACTTCTGCTGCTGAGAACCTCTTATGCTAACATTAAATGGCCAGCCACCTGGCCAGAAATGTACATGGCTATAGAGAGTTTACAACATCACACTAATATGCAGCAAGTAGTTTGGTTGAAGCCAGCAGTTAGATATGTCAAAATCAATTCAGATGGCAGTGCTTTAGGCAACCCAGGGAAAATAGGAGCAGGAGTCATTATTAGGGACCATCAAGGCCATTTCATTCATGCCATTTCAAGTCCACTGGGAGAGGGTACTAATAACTTAGCAGAAACTCATGCAGCCTTCATTGGCATCAATTGGTGTATGCAAAATGGCTACACCAAGATCTACCTGGAAACAAACTCTAAGCTGCTCACTCAATGGTTAACAAGCTAGTCTAAGCCACCATGGACCTTACATATGTTAATACAGGAAATCAAGAATCTGAGCCAACACTGTGAATTTTTTTAGTGCACTCATGTCCTGAGGGAAGCCAATGGTCCAGCTGATACCCTGTCCAAACTAAGCCATGAGATTAATTCCCTAAGACACTATAGTAGCCAAAGGGAACTGCCTGCACACATAAGGGGACATGTCTGCCTGGACAGCCTAGGCATTCCTGCATTTAGGCACATGAAGTCCAAAATACTCAATTTCCTATCACACATCTTACTTCACAATGCAGTTGAATGATCAACATGAACATACACCTGAGGGAAGTAACAGTAGATCAACTCACCACACAAATAGGACACAGTAACACCAAAAGGAGCAGTAAATTATGCACCAGAACAGGAACATTTTGCCTTACACCTTTGTTTTTTCTGATCTCTCTGTTTGTTCTATTGTAGGAAGACCTAGAGCAGATCTCTCTAGCAACTGCAGCAACCTCCCTGGCCCTCTACTACCATAATATGTTTGCTATTTTTGCAGGAAAACTGGATTGTCAAATGCACTACTACAGGTGCAATACCATTGCTAGACATATGACCTCCAGTAGCAGCAACAGAAAGCAGAAGGGAACAACTACTAGCTGGATTCAGCACTGTGCAACTTCTCCACACAGTCAATACACAGCCCCTTAGTAGCAAAAGCAACAGTTTGGTCAGCAGCAACAACAGTAGTAATAGCAGTGTTCAGCAGGAATACTGCAGAAACAACAGCAGCAGGGGACAACCATCAGCTCACACCAAGCAGTCCTCACACATGCATCGGCCAACTAACACACAACCTCATATTTTTGTGTATCTTCACAACCATCAGCCAGACCACATGCAGCTCTTCAGTTATAACACCAACAGCAGCAGAAAACAGTCATCACTTCAGCAGCTGCTACAAAGCACAGCACCACAACAGCAGACAGTCACAGAAGCTCAAAAATCAGATAGAATAAATGCACACAAGTCAATGAAATAGTTGCAAGGTGAATATTATAGCAGCAACAACAGCAGTACCAACAACATCAGTAGCATCAGTTGCAGCAGTTGTAGCAACAACAGTAATAGCACCAACAGCACCAATAGCAAAAGCAGCAGCTACAATGCCAGCAATGCCATCAAGATAGACAACTATCTCTCAAGCATATACCAACAACAGTACCCAGCCCTCAGTATTGCATTGAAGACCAAAGTACAGCCTCTTCACAAACATAAGCCAGACAGTACACAGCCTTCAAGTAGCAGCAATGAAAACAGCAGAAGACAACTATCATCTCAACAGCAGCTACAAATCACAGAAACAAAGCAGCAGTCAGTTATAGGAATAACAAAAACAAACAACTTAGAAGGGTCCAGGAGGTTGTTACAGCTGCAGTGTATGGTATTAGCACTTGTAGTGCTCATGCTACTGCAGCTGCAACAACCACCATGGACCCCTTCACATAGACATCAGACAGCTGACTCACAGGTTCACCGCACTAATAACAATAGCAGCAACAAGGATAACTGCAATAGTGACAGCACTATTAGCAGTAACAGCAGTAACAGTACCAAAAGGAACAGACATTCATCAGCTTTGCAGAAGCCACAAACCATAGTAATACAAAACAATCAGCTGAAGCGGCACACACAACCTCACAGAAACCACAGCATCATCAGCAGCAATAACAGATGCAGACACTCAACACCTCAGCAGAAGTTGCAAACCTCATAAGCACATGGGCAGCCTTCTCACCAACAAAAGGAAGGCATCACACAGTCCTCCAGAAATAGCAACAGCATCAACAATAAATAATCACTACTCCAGCAGCAGCCACAAACCATAGAAGACCAGCAGCAGATGCAGAAACATCAGGACATCCAACCATACATTGCAGTGCAGAATGCTCACAAACACAAGACAAGAACTACACAGCCATCCACTAACAGTCACAGCAGCAGCATAAGGCATCCATCAGCTAACCAGCATATACAAGTGAAGCTTCCTTACAAACTCAACATAAGCAGCAGAAGCAGCAACAATTGCAGCACCAGCAGCAGTAATAGCAGCAGAAGCAGCAACAATAACAGCAACAGCAATATCAGCAACATCAGACATTGCCAGCATCAACCCCCAGTCACATGGCCATCCTTTACTAGTCATCTTCAACTTTGCTTTCTTTGTTATCAATGTCAAAGCAAAATTGAAGACTGCTATCTCCTTTGTATGACACATCACTTAGAAGACCCCTTTTTTTGCTAGAAATAGATCCTATCGTACAGGGAGGACATTATTTCAAACTTTTCACTTAGTAGATTTAGGAACACATGTACTTTTTTGTATAGTTGACCTAGACTCACCTCACACTGCTTTTGTATATATGGTTCTCTATCGATGTTATAAGATAGGCAATCATTACATCATCATAGGTCTAACCCATCACAGCTATTTATGCATACTTGGTCGTCAAGATTGGATGGCCAAGAATGTACATCTTTTCTATCAGGAAGTAAGGTTTGTGTCCCCCTCCATCACTATACCTTATGTTATATATATGAAAATTAACGCTAGGCATGATGCCTAGTGAATTTGACCCAAAAAAAAAAGCTTCAAACTACAACGTTCATGTCGCACCCACAACTCTAGAACTAAGAAACTATAAGGTTAAAGGAAGACAAGAGAAGAAAAACTAGTTAGAAGCCTCCTCCAAGCGTGGTTTGTCTTCTCCCCTCCAAAGTGGCATGTTCTCCCTCAAAAATATGTTAGATCTCCTCTAAATTAGGTTTAGGACCCCTTTTATACAAGTAAGAATCGTGTAGGGTCGAAATAACCTTGTCTTGGACGAAATAGGAGTGAAACCCGTCACTCAGCGTCCAGGGTAGCGTGGGGGGAAAATTTTTGCCTCAGGAAATTGGGCCACAGGTAGCGGCCCATGCTACCTGTGGCGGTACACTGTCCCAATTTTTCATTTTGTTCCATTTGCTTCAACTCGTTCACTTTCATCCTACATTGCCTCCCTATAACTCCTACACATAAAAATACTATGAATTAGCACAAATTATTAGATTACACATCCGAAATTTATGAAATATGAGCAAATGCAAGACAATATGCATATAAATATACATACTTTAAGCCGAATATCAAAGCTTTAACTTTCAAAATGTCCCAAAGAACGAAAGATGAAAAAAAGAAAAAGGTGGGGAGGGGGCGGGAGAGACTATTAATGCAAAATCAAATACTTCCTCGCCTATATTACGTGAAAGTATTACATGACTACGATTTTAGGAATTGCTTAGTCAAGTCTCTCTTTGATTTGATTTTCACATATTTTTGTTAAAATCTCATGTTGGTTAAGTGTATCAGTATGGACTGTAATGTTTTCACATTATTTTGGATAGTGCTATTAATTTTTGGGGATCTTTTTCTTAATTATACTTAGGGGAAATAAGAGAGGAGTTCACAAGAGAGGAATCGACCCTCATAATTGAAATAAAAATTCAGGTATCAATCAACGTAACTACTAAGATTTTTTAACTTGGGTCGAGTATTAACTCAATATCCATTATATTAATATACGTGATATCAAGGCCAGATACATCATTGATGCAACATCAAATGTTTCTTCTTCTTTGCAACTCCACCCGAACGCTTCTATGATTTACATATGGAATCTTTGATGTGTTTCTGAAGTATTTGTGCACCAATAGGTAAAATAATTATACAACATTCATGAAAAATCAGACTTGGAAAGCTGATCTAACAGTTGGAACTTTAAACCTTGGCACAAGAAGTTATGCTTTGCTAAATCTTTGGCGGAGAAGGTCTAAACTTCAGACGCGCGATTTCAACTTCAAATATTCATGTTTGAAATTAATTCTGAGGCAGCGAAAGTTTAAAAAAATTATAAATTTTGGGTATTTTGTGCATTTCGCATAATATTGTTCACTTTGAGTCAAACTCGCAGGAGTCACACACCATTATGAGTATCGTTACAATTTATATGCAGCTTCCTTTTGTTTTCATTTATCTATGTGAGATTGTTGTTCGCAAATCCAACAAACTCCCTTGAACTATATTTCGTGTGACCTATCATCAGAATACTCTGAACTAAGTTCCACACAGTCCTAACGCCTTGAGCTTATTAAGTATGCCACCTACATTAAATATGTATTAAGTATTCATGTGAAAAGCCACATTATTATAACTCATTATTATGCTATAAGCCACACATAAACTAAATTATAATTTTTTTAATAATAAAAATTAGAAATTTTATTACCACGAAAAAATATTTACAAACAAATCAACTAAATTATAATATTAAGATAAATTAAATGTGTATTTTATCATAACTTTTAGTTTTGAATCAAAAGATTTTAGAAGTTGCTATCAGATTTAAACTATATGGATTCAAACTTTAATGCTTTTAGAATTGAATTTATTATATTTGTAAAGTTATGAGTTTATGTTTACTATTTATTAAGATTTTAGTAATTATATAAATTTATGTTCCGCGTTAAAAGTTATGAGTTCAAATTGAATCCCTACATATAGCTGCACATATGCCCCCTACTTGGTATGAGAGTTACGTAACATTGATGGTACGGGTTCGGCTGAACCCGATCACTTTAATCTAAATTCTGTATTTATCTTAAAAAATTTATTTAATATATACAAATTGCTAATTTAAAACCTAATAACTTAAAATTATTACAACTCCAAATTCATAAATTTTAAATCTTTTAACTCTCTCCAGTTAATTAGGTGATTTGTCTATCACGGTTTTCACCGTATCAGTCTTTTCTCAAAAGGAAAGGAATTGTACCTCTTTCTCTACTAGTCTAGCACCTAGAGCGATAAAATTATCCGCCTAATTTCCATAAGAGGAATAAGAAAAAGATTTCACTCGTGGCAACACGCAAGGAGAGTGAAATGGTGACAATATTCCAACATATAATATTTTTAAAAAAAGCCAAAATCTTTTACAAGTTGCATACTGCAGCTGTCTGAGCAGACAAAATACTTAATTCCATACGCTGTTTCTGACCAATAGCAGCTCAAGAACTTCAATACCCTATAAAGAATTTCAGAGGAAAAAAATATTTTTAAATATAGCTTCATAATCCCAAAGCCTAATCAATGACTGAGAAAAGAATAGGCACGACTGGTTAAGAGGAATTTAATAACCAAGAAAATAAAACAATTATATAATGCTAACCAAACAGAAAACAGTTAAATAACCAAGAAAAGAAAAAAGAATATAGAACAAGTTGAAAAGGGTGTCATTTACTTGACATAATAAACTATAAGAAAGATAAAGTGGATAGGGATTGAAAGTAAAGCTAGAGAGAAGAAAGCAGCGTGGTGCACTAATTTTTTGTTTAACGCGAGGTGTAAGGAAGGTCCGGAGTACGGGGTCTAGCATACGACTCGAATCTATATAATGGTGTATGCATGTGAATTGTTAGTATTTGTTAAGCTGCATGTTGTACTAAGTGTATTTAATACTAAGTGGATTATTTTAATGTAGTTTGAGAAGTGAAAATGAAAGCAAAAGCTATGCCAAGAAATATGGTAAAGAGAGAGAAAATAATGTAGTATTGTTGTTGAAGAAGCAGAGTCAGCAGATTATGGTTATTATGTACATGGAGATACGAGCCATTAGTAGTAAAGGAACCTTCTCCTTAATACTCTTCCTTCTCCTCCTTTTCATTCTTCTACTCTTTCTTCTTTAAACCATTTACAATTCATCTCTATACCAAGAATTCAAATTTTAATACAGCCCCACATCCTTTTCTTGTGTTTCCTTGATCTTGGATTCGTTTGTTTGATATTTTCTTTTTCTGGTGGGGTTATTTTTATTTGGCAAGGTTAAAAGTTTGATTAACTAATTAGAATTTATGACACAATCTGATCCAAGTCTTGTTTAGTGTAGTTTGTTTTAGTGCCAAGAATCTGGATTTTTTGTCTTTCTTGTAATGAAAAATTCAATCTTGGGAACAAATGTTGAAGATTCTGGTATTGGTTGAGCAGGGTGTTTAAGTCTTGAATTCTACATAAGTTGGTCAAACAACTTTAATTCCATTTCCTTATTTGTTTAGATCTTCTACTTAATAGTTGTACATACCAGACTTGGTGTGAATCTAAATTACTGTAATCTGTTTCCCCCTTTCCAATATTTAGTGAATTTCTGGGGGAAACTTTTTTCTTTATATGTAACTTGCAGAGAGGAAAAGAAAAAAAAACCCACCATTTTTACTGTGGGTTTAATAGTTTCCAATTAAGAGATTAGGAGAAAAGTTACAAACTTTGATCAATTGAAGCAGAATTGGTGATTATTCTGATTGTGGGGTCACTACCAGTTTATGGGAGTGCCTGATAATTCACTACTGGATTTGATTGAGAAAATTAAGTCTTGGTTTTCGCGGGCAACGAGTGATACAACTTCCTTAGGTTGCAAATGCAACATGGATTGGGACAGCGGCAAAACCTGTTGGGAATGCAAGTTGAAGTTTACTGATTCTTGCAAAAAGTACAGTTGCCAAAGTTGCAATGGACTCTTCTGTGGTGATTGTATGCACAATTTTGAGTCTTCAGATGATGTTGTTGTTGCATCTGAATCAGAAGGGACTGTGATTGGTATAAAGTCTTGCAAGTTGTGTTCTAATCTAAGGACTTGGCATAAAGGTGCAAACAAGTATAGTTACAAAATTTATCCTTCAGATTTTGGTACTGACAAATTTGATGATTATTCTTCCCATACTGCAATCAAGAATTGTTTTACAACCTTTTCAAATCATCCATCTCCAGTATCTCTCCGCCACTCGCCAAGCAGGTACTTTCTCTATTTTGCAACTACTTTGTTATCAAGATTATGTGCTTTTCAGATGCTTTAACATATTAATTTAAGCACATATATCCTGGCATAATTCATATTCCAACATTGTTTGTATTAGAGCTTGGCGTTAATATGTTTTCTCAAGATCTACATCATACCCCTTGGGGTGCAGCCCTTCCCAGGACCCTGCGTGAATGGCGGGATGCTTAGTGCACCGAGCTGCCCTTTTTAGATTTGGATTAGTACCCCGAGTTGTCTTGCCTTGAAGTAGTAGATGCTGCAAATGTTATGATGTGTCATACTGTCATATCTAGTTTTATGATCATTAACCAAAACTTTTTTTGTTTGTTTAACTATAATATACTTGCATTTTTTTTAATTTGCTCGCAGAGTTCTGTCAAATTTTTGTTTATAAGCCGCTTTTGAAAATAATTTCAGGAGTGATGAAGACGAAGGAGGGGATTGCACAAACCAATTATCTAGCCCATCTAGTAGTTATTTTCGTGATAATTCAGATATAGATTCAAGTAGTGTTAGTACTAGACATGAATATAACAATTTAAGGTTCGTTGGATCAAGTCCATCGGACAGCCCCTCTAGGATTCGTTTTACTTCCAATAGAGTTGGGCATTCTGTACAGCAAGATCAAGATGAGACCCCAGTCGATCTTAGAAATGGCGGTCTCATATGGTTACCTCCTCCGCCTGATGAAGATGACAAGGCAGAAAATAATTTCTTCTCATATGATGACGAGGACGATGAAATTGGAGATTCAGGTGCAATGTTTTCATCAGGTGCGAACCTTGCCGCCATGTTCCCTGCAAATGAGAAGGAGCATGTGGATCACAAAGAACCATTAAAAGACGTTGTACAGGGCCATTTCAGGGCTCTTGTCTTACAGCTATTGCTGGGTGAAGGAATAAAGTCAGGGAAAGAAAGCAGTGCCGATGATTGGGTTGACATAGTTACATCACTAGCATGGAAAGCTGCGAATTTCGTGAAGCCAGATACCAGTGAAGGAGGCAGTATGGATCCTGGTTATTACGTAAAGGTTAAATGTGTAGCTTCTGGGAGCCCAAGGGGAAGGTAAAATACTTTCTTTTCTTAAACATTTGGGTGTTAGGCTTGCTTACTCATGTCTCATCGTTCAGTTTTGTTTCAATGCAGCATCCTTGTTAAAGGAGTAGTCTGTACAAAGAATATTAAACACAAGCGCATGACTTCACACTACAAAAATGCTAGATTGCTTCTTTTAGGAGGAGCACTTGAGTACCAAAGAGTTCCCAATCAGTTGGCATCTTTTAACACATTATTGCAACAGGTTTTTGGTTGATTTGTCTATCTTTCTATGACTGAACTAAGAGCAACTAGAGACGAGTTTATGACTTGTATTGTCTAACAGGAAAGGGAGCATTTGAAGATGATTGTTTCAAGAATCGAAGCCCACCGTCCTAATGTGCTACTTGTGGAGAAAAGTGTATCTTCTCATGCTCAGGAGCATCTATTGGCAAAAGAGATCTCTTTGGTGTTAAATGTTAAGAGGCCACTGCTGGAGCGGATAGCTAGGTGCACCGGTACTGTTATTACTCCGTCCATTGATAACATAGCCACTGCAAGATTGGGATATTGTGAGCTCTTTCACTTAGAAAAAGTTTCTGAAGAGCATGAACCTCCAAACCATTTCAACAAGAAGCCGTCCAAAACTTTGATGTTTTTTGATGGTTGTCCTAGGCGTTTAGGTTGCACGGTAATTTTTCTGCCCCCGACTCCAACATTGGTTCTTCTTGTGCTGAAACTTTTAAATGTTTGAGCTCTAATTAGGACTTATATCATCCATATCTCATAAGTACATTGGATTTAAAACGTATGCTAGAATTGTGACATTCTATGGCTCGGCGCTTTAGTGTTCTCTATTTATTACCCGTGTCTACTATTTATGCAGAATACCCTCACCCCCTCTTCTGTTTCCTTGAATTGCTAAGTTTCTAATTTCACCTGCTTGTCATGTAATACATTTGGAAGTTCTTTACACCAGTCTCTGAGCATGACATGCCTTCTTTCAACAACTTTTGAAATCACATTATATAGTAATTGTTACAGTTGAAATTCAACAGTGATTTGATTTCACAGACAAACTTTTTAGGCCCTGGACGTCATAATGCCAATTCTGCAATTTCATGTTCCTAAGAGCGAGCTGTCACAACAATCATCAGAGAAATACTTATTTGCTTGGTGTCATTTCGGGCATCTTAAAAAAGGACGTAACTGAAAAGATCAGTGGTCTTAATATTCACGAAAACCTTGACATATGGTCCCTGCTATATCATGGAAAGTAAGTTTTACTCGAAAGAAAGGCAAGCTTTTTCCATGGGAGCAATGAGAAAAGAGGGAAAGAGAAGACAAAATAAGCCAAAGAAAACCATAGATAGATGACTCACTTGAGCAAAATCATCTGCTCTGCCTCTCATCATCCTGTTTGGTCTATGAATACTTCTGTACAAAACAGACCTGCGTCATACGTCCTCGAAAATTACCTATACTTTATAATATCAACTTTCCCTTTTAACTTTAATATTATTGGTCATTTTTCTTCATATAATACTTATGTTAGCCTGTGTCTGATGATTTCTTTTGTGTCACTTGTACATTCTCAATTCCAAGTAGTGGATTTTTTACAAGAACTTGGTGAAATAGAAGCGATCAATTATAATGTACACCATCTGCAGTAGTAAAATATCACTCTAGCAAAACTTTATAAGTTGCTTGTGCTTTGATAGGCTGAAGCTAATCATCAAGTACCAGTCTTAATATGCTGTATTGACTTTGAAAATGCTTAGTGAACTTTCATCCTGTTCTCTACTCAGTAAATTGATGCCGATCATGGTCTTTTCTGCCCAAAAAGAATTTTTTCAGCATAGAAAGAAAGGATTAAACAAAGGAAAAAAAAAGATCTCCAGAATGTAATGTATTGTCATAAAGGATCAGCACTTACACCTTAATTGAAATATCAAGAAGTTGAAGTTGTAAACAGATGTTAACTATCCTTTCATTTGACATTTTGTAGGTCTTGCTGAGGGGTTTGTGTTGTGAAGAGCTCAAGAAGGTGAAGAAAGTCTTCCAGTATGCAGTCTTTGCGGCATATCATCTGTCCCTTGAGACATCGTTCCTTGCTGATGAGGGTGCTAGTCTACCTAAATTGTCTGTAACACCCTCAATTGCCATACCAGAGATGATATCTGCTGATAATGCTATTTCAGTGATTTCTCATACTGCTGATAATGTAGGATCTGCCACCTGCAATGCCGATGTTGGGTTACCAGCATCATCAGTGGAGCATCATTACCCTCCTTATAATGATCCACCCACCCTAGATGATTCCAGAGACAGAGATGTTCTCTCTACTGCATGCCTTGACAATTTACATGATGTAAGACCTGTTGAATCTGTTGAAACAAAAAATCAAACCGGTGAAAGATCACAAGTAACTTTAGGTCAAGTGGAGAGTCAACCAAGAGAATTACCAGAGCTGTTGAAGCTTGAGAGATCAGATGAAATTGAACCCTCTAATGAATTCTATTCAGCTGCTGACAGTTATCAAAGCATATTAGTATCATTTTCTAGTCGATGTGTTCTAAATGGAAGTGTATGTGAACGATCTCGTCTTCTTCGCATAAAGTTCTATGGCTCTTTTGACAAGCCACTCGGGCGATATCTTCAGGATGATCTTTTTGGTCAGGTAAAAGTTGTTAGGGGTCATCTTCTTATGTCCAACTTTTAGTTCTTTCAAGCTATTTATGTATTGCACTTCATATCCCAGGTATCTTCCTGTCAATCATGCAAGGAGCCAGCTGAGGACCACGTCATTTGTTATACACACCAACAAGGGAACCTTACTATAAATGTTAGACGGCTACCCTCAGTAAAGCTGCCTGGTGAATGCGACAAAAAGATATGGATGTGGCATCGATGTCTCAAGTGTGCACAAATAGAGGGTATCCCCCCAGCGACTCCTAGAGTAGTAATGTCAGATGCTGCTTGGGGACTCTCATTTGGTAAGTTTTTGGAACTTAGTTTTTCAAACAATGCAACTGCCAACCGGGTTGCTAGCTGTGGTCATTCTCTCCAAAGGGACTGCCTCCGGTTTTACGGGTGCGTAGTTTGTCTTCTGCCAGTAATGTGCATATTCACTCCAATCATTCAATTATTGATTTTCAGTGCTGCTATTTAGAGAATAAAGTTTTCCATTTGCCATTGCAGGTGTGGTAGTACGATTGCATTTTTCCGCTATTCTCCTATTGATATTCTGTCAGTTTGTTTACCTCCATCAACTCTTGATTTCAGTAGCTACACAGAGCAGGAGTGGTTACGGAAAGAAACAGCTGAGGTGCTATAAGTTCCAAAAACATTTTCCATTATCTTGCAATGATGCTGCGTGTTTGGAATTTTTCTAGTTCTTTTTTACTTTTATTTTTTTGTGTTAGCTTTTACATAGCTATGTATAATACTATCTTATGTTTCCTGTAGCTATTGTGCAAAGCCAAAGCCTTGTATGCAGAGATATCCAGTGCTTTTCGCAGGATTGAAGAGAAAAGTTCCTCTTTAGAACATGAACCATCTGATAAAATTGAACTGCATGACTGCATCATGGAGTTAAAAGACTTACTTATGAAAGAAAAGAGTGATTACCATGTAAGTACCAACGGGAGTTTAATGTCTAATACTTCTGCATTTTCTTTTTCATTGCAAATTATGTGTTCAAGCCTGTAAGATAAATGCGGTCTTCTTCCTTATCTCGGTTGCTTCTGTTTGTTTTTTACAGGACTTGCTTCAAACTGCTGATGCAGAAACTTCAGAACGAGGGCAGGCAGCGCTTGACATTCTTGAACTTAATCGCTTGAGGCATTCCCTCGTGATTGCTTCACATGTTTGGGATCGTCGGCTTTTATCTGTGGAATCCCTCCTTCAAGAGAGCTCTGGTTCAGTGGGTTCAGAGGATTCTGGATCTTGTAGTGAGGTGATGGATTGGAGAAATGACATGTTTCTGAAGAATGACCCTCTTGAGCATGTCTATGAAGAGACCGAAATTGACTTCTCAAACTTAGAGGAATATCCTGAACATGAGGAGACTCATGAGTCACCTTATGGACTGGTGGAAGGCTCCATGTTTACCTCATGCAAGTTCGAGAAAACACAGGACATGCGGATGGAAGGAGAGAATGCAGTTAATAAAACATCCCTGGAACGAGCTCCTTCAGCGGCTTCTGTTCTTTCTGATAAGATAGATTCTGCTTGGACTGGTACTGATCGATCTCCCAAAAAAGCTCAGATAAATATGATATTACAACGGAATGGATCTGAAGCTGCTCCTTTCAGGCAACTTGATTATCCTCCTTTTGCAAGGCTAAAATCACCGGCAAGAGTTAACTCCTTCGACTCTGCACTGAGACTTCAAGACAGAATCAAGAAGGGATTGCCGCCTTCTTCGATGCATTTAACAGCAATTAGATCTTTTCATGCTTCTGGAGACTATAGGAATATGATCAGAGACCCTGTTTCCTGTGTTCAGAGAACTTATTCTCAAATGTCACCCAGTGAGGCTCAGAAGGTTAATCTCCTAATGAGTTCATCACCCTCGTTTATTTCTTATGCATCTCTTGTACATGATGGAGCCAGGTTAGTGGTTGGCTACAATGACATAGTAATAGCTGTTTATGACAATGAACCTACTAGCATAATATCTTATGCTCTTAGTTCCAAAGAGTATAAAGACCGGGTCACCGATAAGCCAAATGTGCCTGAAAGGGGTTGGAACACGAGCGACATCAAGAAGGAGAATGGAGCGGCTTCTAATGTTTGGCAGTCTTTTGGCTCTTTAGACATGGATTATATCCATTATGGAAGCTATGGTTCAGAAGATGCTTCCGGTACAATTAGTTCCCTCTTTGCAGATTCCAAGACTTCCCCTCACCTAAGGATCTCTTTTGAGGACGAATCTTCAAATGCCGGGGGAAAGGTGAAGTTTTCTGTCACTTGCTACTTTGCTAAGCAGTTTGATGCGCTGAGGAAGAACTACTGTCCTGCTGAACTGGACTTTATACGGTCTATAAGCCGTTGCAAAAGATGGACTGCTCAAGGTGGAAAGAGCAATGTTTATTTCGCTAAGTCATTGGATGAAAGATTCATAATTAAACAAGTCCAGAAAACTGAGTCAGAATCTTTTGAAGAATTTGGACCTGACTACTTCAAATATCTAACGGATTCTGTTAGCTCAAGAAGTCCAACTTCCCTTGCTAAAGTTCTGGGAATATATCAGGTTGGACTCCCTTTTTTATCTTTCTGTTGTCTCTTTGTTCATGATATGCAGCTTGGTTTGGTGGTGAATAGATATACTTCTTCTTTTTTGAAAATGTTCAACTTGTTGCAGAATTCCTATTTTAATTTATGTTGTATATGCTAGGTTTCAGTTAAACAAATGAAAGGAGGCAGGGAAACAAAAATGGATCTGATTGTGATGGAGAATCTCTTTTTTGGAAGAACAATATCTAAGGTCTATGATCTTAAGGGTTCTCTACGATCCCGTTACAATGCCGACAAAACTGGGGCAAACAAAGTGTTATTGGACATGAATCTTTTAGAAACATTGCGTACCAAACCTATATTTCTTGGAAGCAAAGCAAAAAGAAGCCTGGAGAGAGCTGTTTGGAATGATACATCCTTTTTAGCGGTAAGCTGCTTAGCGTCCAACTTTCTTTCTCAAAATTTCTTTTATGTATAACAACTACAACTACTACTACTGCGCCTTTGTCCCAAACAAGGTTGGTTATATGAATCCTCTCCGACCATGTTTCTACATTTAATCATCCAGGTGAACATTATACAGAATTTTCTCTATATTTCTATTTGCATAAGAATCTCTTATAGGGCTAAAAGACTCCTAGAAAGCATAGTATTTTTCTTCTCTTTTTTTTTTAAGAAAAAAGTGATAATGGAGGGTACACTATTCTCTTTTGTTTGGTAAGCACTTTATCAAGGAGTACTGCTATTATTTGTCTCTGTAAGTAATTTGAAAATAGAACTTAGGATGTCCAGTTTGCTTATTTCAGTTATATTTCCTGTTAATGAATGTGCAAATACGAGTCCGTGTATATACACATATGGTTTTGCTGTAAGAGAAAACGGTAGCAAGGAGCAAATATCTTACGAGTCAAATTTAGGAAATCCAGTATAAATTAGCCACCCTACTGAATTGAGCTTTAAACTGTAGGGAAGGAGTAATAGCTGGACTTAAAGGCTTGAAAGTATTAGATTTATTAGCAAACTTGAACTGTGCAAAGTTAAATTAAGAAGGCTGACAATTTGGATTTTGCTCATTACACGGCTGACATGGCATATCTAGTAATGTATTGATTTTCCATCTATCCGTTGCCATGAATAATACCCGAGAACCCACATGTTTCTGTTTTGACCAAGGATGTTTGATTTGCACAGCAATATGCAGTACAAAATTCATCTGAATCACTCTTTGTATCTGGAGACGTATGATTTACTACTAAAAGATGATGAGCTGTAATAGCAACATTGTAGTTTGACCGTGTTGTATGGTTCGTAGGAAGTTTCTCTAAGAGAGCTCTTCTGTTTAGGTTGTCACACTACGATATGACAAAACTTTTGTTGGACTGGAAGGCGCTAAATTTGATTTAACATGTTCCTTTAGCTGGTTTGTAATTGTTTATTAGTGTTGAAGTAAAATGCTCTGTATTTGAAACCTGCTCCATGGAGTTCATTCAATCAATTTATTTTCTTTTAATCTTTTCTCTTCTTTACATGTACAGTTTGTGCGATGACTGATAAATGTTGCTCTTGTTGGCAGTCGGTTGATGTGATGGATTACTCTTTGCTAGTTGGCGTGGACGAAGAGCGCAAGGAGCTAGTTGTAGGGATCATTGATTTTATGAGGCAATATACTTGGGACAAACACTTGGAGACATGGGTTAAGGCATCCGGAATACTTGGGGGACCAAAGAATGCATCACCAACTATTGTTTCTCCGAAACAATACAAGAAAAGATTCAGAAAAGCGATGACAAGCTATTTCCTAACAGTGCCTGATCAATGGTCATCTTGAACATCTTAAATTCATTATATTCATTACAAGAACTTTCTGCCAATAAGCAAAAACAAAATGGTATTTGCAAAGAACTGCAGGAAGGGAGTTTGATCTATTCCAGCTGGTACATTATAATCTTTTTTGGTAGCAATTAGCCCCTTGTACAAGGTTTAGAAATAGGGAACTGTCATCTTGTGTTTTGAGAAATCTGGCAAAGTGTACATTTGATTTTAACCATCTGGCATTTACAGGCTTCATCCAGAATATTAATAAAGTTTCTTTTGATATTGTTATGTCGAGGAAGAGGCGAACCCCAAAATAAAGAAGATAAATAACGTGGAAAACCCTTCAAATCGAAGGTAAAAACTACGGGATCACAAAAATTCAAAAAGTTCACTATAACAATAAGAGGGTTACAAACGTTCTCCAAATTGGCTACACAAGAAGTGCCAAACACAAAGCAACAATAGCAACAATAGCAACAACAAAATCAATTAAAGGAGAAGTCACAAAAAATGGAGCTGCTGTTCGGAGCTCGAAATAAGATGCTACAAGTCTCCAAATCCGATCTTCACCGTTCAAATCAAAGACCAAGATGTTACAAACAGTCAGTCAAAATTTTAGCCCGATCCAACGGTTAACGAATCAGAAAACGTAATTTGAAGTTGGCTAGTCGGAATAAAAATCTGCAGCAAAACAAATACTTTTCTTCTCTCTCTCTATTGATGAAAGCTCTCTCAAAAATCACTCTTATGTGCTTAAGTCTTTCAAAGACTTGTATCAATGAGCATAGAACAATTCTCCAAGGTTGTCCTATTTATAGATAATGAGTGGTGTTTTCTTTTAAAGCAAAAACCAACTCTAAAGAAGACTAAAAATCGAATCCAATTCCTAGTAGGAATGGAAACCAAAAGAGAATAGGATTAGGCCATTGGGCCTTTGGCTGGACAACATGGGCATGGGCCCAACAAACTCCCCCTCCAACCAAGGTGTCAAATATGTCTTCAAGTAGAGGAACTATTGACAGGCTTCATGCTGCCAATTTTCTGCAAAATTCATGTCTGTCTGCAACCACCGCTTTTGTCAGCATATCCGAAGGATTTTCATCAGTGTGTATCTTCTCAACCTCAAATAATTTCTCTTCCATGGCCATTCTTATCAAATTGATACTTTCTATTTATATGTTTGGTGTTAGAATGAAAAGTGGAGTGCTTGGTGAGACATATATCACTCTGATTATCACATAATAAGATGTACCTTGGCTGCTCAAAGCCAAGATCATTAATAAACTCCTTCATCCATAATAGTTCTTTTGGCACCTTATGTGACAGCAATATATTCGGCTTTTGTGGTGGATAGAATTATGCATTTCTATAGTCTAGATTGCCAAGAGACAGCTCCCCCTGCAAAAGTGAACAAATAACTAGAAGTGGATCTTGAATTATCAAGATTGCCTCCTAAATCAGAGTCTGTGTAACGAACAAGTTCATGCTTGCCATTGCCAAAGCACAACTTCAAATCTGCAGTACCTTTCAAATACCTTAATATCCATTTTACTGCATCCTAATGTTCTTTTCCGGGATTAGAAAGGAATCTACCAACAGTACCAACGACATGTGCAATAGCTGGTCTAGTGCAAACCATATCATACATCAAGCTACCAACGGCAGAAGAATAAGGAATACGAGGCATCTCCTTTTTCTCTTCATCAGTAGATGGACTCTAACTAATACTCAATTTGAAGTGTTTAGCAAGAGGAGTACTAACCACTTTTGCATCTGTCATATTGAACCTCTTGAGTACCTTCTCAATGTATTACTTTTGGGCAAAAATAACTCCTTTCTATCTCTGTGTCAGTGGATTTGAATGCCCAAGATTTTCTTTACTGGCCCCAAGTCCTTCATCGCAAATGATTGCTCAACTACTTCTTAAGAACTGCAATTCTGGATTTATTCTTGCCAACAATAAGCATATCATCCACATAAAGCAATAAGATAATAAAGTCATCATTGAAGAACTTCTGGAAGAATACACAGTGGTCTGAAGAAGTTTTCTTGTACCCATATTTTTCTATGACAGATTCAAACTTCAAATACTGCCTTGGAGCTTGTTTCAATCCATACAAGCTCTTTTTCAATTTGCAGATATAGTTTTCTTTTTCCTTAATTACAAAACCCTCAGGTTGCTCCATATAAATCTCCTCATCTAAATCACCATAAAAAAAAAAAGAAGTCTTGACATCCATCTGCTCAACCTCTAAATCTAGACATGCGGCTAAGCCTAGAACCACACGAATAGAAGACATTTTCACAACAGGAGAGAAAATTTCATCAAAGTCAACTCCCTTCTTCTAGCCAAAACCTCTAACAACTAACCTCGCCTTGTACCTGGACGCAGAGATATGATTATCTTACTTTACTCTGAATATCCATTTGTTTGATAAAGCTTTCTTACCTTGTAATTTCACTAACTCATATGTGTCATTCTCATGGAGTGACTTAATCTCATTTTCCATGGTTTCTATCCACTGATCTTTGTACGTATCTTGCATGGCTTCATCATAATTCTCAGGTTCTTCCATGTCACTCAAAAGTACATACTCATCAGGAGGATAGCGTATGGATTTTTGCTTCTCCCTCTTATGGCTACATTGTGGATGCTTCTGAATGAGAAGGAAGGATCCTCAATTTATAGAAGTCCAAACATTTTCCTACAAGAAAAGAGACTCGCCAAATATAGGAGATTTATGTTTCCTTCTAACAATAAGAAAGCACAATCATGGTAAACATGTTTCCCTTTTCTTCAAGAGATAGGAAAACTAATATGGTAAAAAAACTAGGACAACTCCTAACAGATATTTCTGTTATTAGTCATTGCATTATCAATGTTAATTCTCCACTGTGTATCTGGACTTTGATTTAGAAGTTTTTAGGGAAAACGACAATGTATAGCCGCTTTCAAAATAATAGCCCAAACAATATATATTTGCTGTATTTTTTTGTATATATGTACATTTATGTATGTTATATATAAAAAATATATTATATACTTTTGTGGCTATTGAATATAAATAATTTCGGTCGCAGGCTAAAAGTTATCTTTGCCCAATTTTTTTTCCCAAGTCCATGCTAGGTTGCGTGTGGACAATGTGTCTAACTGTCAACTAGTCTTCGTTTTATGCTGTGAGAACACTGAGTCAAACTGGCATGAGTGAGGGGTATTTCACTTTTACTCCATCCACTTTCGTGTCCCTCTTCTTTTACTGGCTAGATGCGCATGTGAAGGTTCAAACTTAGAGTCAAGTCGAGTAAAGAACCAACCACAGAGAGCAAGCCGGCTAAGTATACCGTGGAGATATTTGCTTTGACATTTGTTGAGTCAGTCCAACTCAGGCGCCACCGAATTGTCTTCGTGAAATGTATTTAATTTATTAGGAACGCGATTGTCCACTCAAAAAATGAATTCTACGGACTAAAAAGTATATCGTGGGAGTGTTCGCGTTTCGTTCCAAATTCATTGTTAATTGTGGGTCATAAGGCGAGCAGTTTTGTCCGATCAAGATCAGGCACAAGACTATCCATCTAAGGATGAAAAAAAGGAAAAAAGGGACGGTCTTTGGATCCCTTTTTATGCCATCTAAAAAGGTACTTCTTTTTCAAGCAACAATCTTTTTCCTCTCCATTTCCTTTTTAATTAGGGTGTGTGGAAAGTTTAAAATAACTTAGTGTTGGAGCCTTGCAAGGCAATTATAGCTTAGTCTTGAACATGTGATAATTCCATTTCATGTTCTCCTTTTGTTAAAGCAATTCTAAGTAGCAACTTTCTTGGCCATTCAAGAAAGGAATCGTGCATGCACTTCTCTCAAATTCTCTATTCTCTTTATTTTTTTTAATCCGCAATTGCTATAGTCTGTCTTGTAAGGTGAGAGCTGAATTTACTCCCCTCACTTCTCCTCTAAACCTTTTCTTCATATAATAAAGAGACAAAGAAATTGAAAACGTAATAAAATTGACTTTCAGTATTCTGGTCCGTTACTATGTCAACATTTTTGTACACTACATACGACATATTTAACAGCTTTAATTATAAGAGTATTTATCTAAACTACTTCATCTCTTCTTCAATAATTTCATTTAATTAATACTCCATAATCGGAACAGTAAGATAAATTTGGAAAAAAGAAGTAATAAATTACTTTTTGGTTTATAAAACATAAAAAATTCTGAAACAGATTCAGTTTGCTTAAAACAACTACTTCATATTTAGAATTGTAGGAAGTAACAAAATGAGGAAATGGATGGAAGATCCTTAAAACTATTGTTTAAACAATATAGAATTGTTTGCAAAATGTAATTTACATCAATTAAGCATTGATGGATTGGAAATATTAAGTGGAGATGATAAATTTGTCATTTTAATTTCTCTTTCTTTATTAATGTCGTGTTACATGTGAAGGAAAACTTACTTTCAACGCATGATATATGTACAAACTTTTATTTATGTGATCACATTCTTTTGTAAAGAACATGTGATATTACTGACGCCACAGCTAAGCAGCAAAAGATATTGACAACTCAAATAAAAGAGAGGATGGAGGGTCAGAGACGATAATGAAGTAAACATGTGGTAACGTTAATGTATTACAACAACAATAAACCTAGTGAAACATATAATAATGTATTGAATTAAGGTTTTTTTTTTTTTTAAGACCAAAGTAAGATCTTGTGATTAAGAATATGTATTCTTGATGTAATACATAAACTCGTGGATTACGGGGTACGTATTGCCAAGAGGTAATATCATTTGTTAATTAGGAATAGTAATTAGGATTGATAATCAAAATTACTTGCGTAAATCACGGTGTGGATCCGTGAATTGGTGAGAGATTCCGTTCAGTCATCATCATGTTCTTTTGCTTTTTTGACTAAAGTATTTTTGCGTTAGAAATGAGCAAAAGAATTACATCAACATGGACTTTCTGATTTGTATAACTGGTTCCCATGAAAAGTACTGAAATAGTCTACCAAAGCTATTCTACTACTAATATATTAGGGACCTCCCTTCACGTTTTTGTAGGATTTTACTTAAAGAAAGATATTGATAAAATATTAATAAATCAAAAGAGCATAATCTTAGGGAGGGCAAATCAGTCCAGATATGTTATTTTTCTATTAGTCATAAATATAATAAAATTGTTGTTACAAAGAAGTTAGAATAGGGGAGGTACTCGTAATGTTGCAAACTTAAGGGGAGGTCAGTGTTACGAAGCAAAACGTGAGGGAAAGTTTATGAAATTTTTCCTAAATTAAATGCACGTAAAATTGTCCCCCAAATTGTTTGGAACTTCTCGGAGAGGCAGTGAGACGTGATTTGAGACTCGATGGATAATAGACTCGATTTTTTACTCTTTTCTACTTAAATGCTTTATTTTTATCTTTCAACATAATTCGAACCTATATTATGCACCTAACTCATATGTCACGCATTGCGCTCTTGCAACTAACAATGCTCGTAGATTATTAGTACGCTTAAGATCTATATTTTGTTATTTCTAAGTAGAGTAACGAATAGATAAAAAAGCTAGCTTTTTCTTGCCAATAATACTAAACAAAAAAGCTTTGCCAGCCAATTTCCTTTATTTTTGTTTTGATAGTAATAATGAAGCATTGCGTGTTTTTTCATTTACGTGCAAGGTATTAGCTTTCATGCTGGAGTATTATTTTGAAACAAATGCAGCGTGAATAATAAATTTGCGGTCAGTATTTTGCACCAAGGAAAATAATTTACGGAGAAGAAACTTAAAAATGAATTATTAAAGTGGTACAGAATTAATCAAGTTAGAAGGGGTTAAAAAATAATTCAACTGTTAGATGTTTATTTATTAAAAAGGTCGGGGCTCGTTATTTTTCAAGGAAAAAAGAATATGGGGGTACAACCTTATGACTTATTGCTCCTCAATCTCAAAATTGACAACAATAAGTCAATAAAATATATGTTCATAGAGAAAAAAGAACACCATAATGTTTATCTTAATCAGCCTACTTTGAATAGGTGTGAACACCTGAAGGAGTTAGCTAAAAGTTTATCTGAAATCCAATAATTTGGAAAGAGGAAGTCTAACTTTACTTGGTAAGTTACTCATCCAACAAAAGAAAAAACAATTGTGAGTATTTCTGTGAATTTTCTTCTTTTTTTTTTTTTTTTTTTTAAGAATCGAAGTAATTTATGTGCCTTGAAATTGATCAAGTATGAACAATGTAGCAACCCAATATTTTAAACCTATTATTTCAGAACAGTCAAGTAAAAGAAGTCACATTTTTTACTAAAGAAAGCACCAGTTCATCCAGCTTAAAGAAAAAGTAAAGCAAATGTATCTATCTTTGCAACAGTGAAAAATGGCATTTTCTAATGCAGGCAGCCAAAACATCTTTGATTTCTTTTCAACTAGTATAAGACAATTCTAAAAAATAGTTATCATATCAAAATGTGATTTAGTTTATTTAAGCACATTAAATCATATTGATTTTGTAAAATTCTAACTATCAGCTTGTTTCTTAACTCAATCTATGAGAATCTTTCATAACAAAATTATATATAAGGTTTAATTTTATTGATTAATTACCACAATTATTTAAGTAATTATGGTCTCTTAAATTATATTACAAATATACGAACTATTTTGTTAATATATCATATACGATAAAATCATAACATATGGTATATGTTGTATGATAAGAATATATGTATCACAAATATATATAATATTATATAATAGCAATAGTGCATACAATAACTACATACAATATATGGTTATATGATAGATGACGCGCCCAAATTTAATTAATTAATTGGTATATTATAAAATAAAATATTAAAAATGATAAAATTTTAATAAATCTTTCCAATTGTGTGTTATATGAATTTTTCTAACAAATGTTTTAATTAACTAAAATACTTTGAAAACGAATTAATAGTTATGTTGCATATTGAAACGATTTGAAATTAAATTGATATGTTGCATATTGAAACGATTTGCGAATAGAATATTTTTAACTAATACGTCTTTACACTTGTTGTGTCTTGTAGTCATAGACGGACAACTCTCAAACTCTTCCATTGAAAAAAAAAAAAAAAAAAGGTGACGGCACAAGTCCTCAATATATCCGTCGTTCGAACGGTAAATTATCTATTTTAAGTAATTTCTTTTGTTGTTCACTCGACGGATACTGTTCGCCAACTCGACGGATACTGTTCATTAATCTCGTTGTTTTATAACTACTACTCCGTTAGTAATCTGTTATTGAAGCAAATAACGTTATTACGGTAAAAGAAAAATCACTATTAATGACAAATTCATATTTATTTATAAATAAATAATCAACTAATACTGACATTTGTTTTGTCAATGCGCATGAAAATATAGTCGACTTTTTCGCTTTGTAGTTTGCAGTCAGGCAGAGAACTTTTAATTACAATAATTCATAGTAAAAATAAAAGTAATAAACATATATATCACCGTTTCCTTCCAAAATGGCATAACACATCATCAATTGGCATGACCGATTGATTTTATTATATATAATTTCTACACTTAAGGCAGGTATATATATTATGATTTGTACCTATATAGAAAAGAAGCGCGATGAAAATTTGCCTAAAAATAAAATTTCTACTTGAAACTTTTAGTGCAGCACCTCAAGGCTAAAAATACTTGTTTGCTCCCTCGCTAATCAATGGTCCATCATCTGCAGTCTCCAGAGCAGTTGTTGAGATTAGCATGTCAATGCCTCTGTTTAGCACTCCGAGCCAATTGGTGCAAGCTGTCCCTTATACATAGCTTTGGCGTTATGTCCAACTAAATCAAAAATATCAACATCATCAATTTTACAGAGATGTAAAGCAAACAAGTTAACATGTACAATATTTAGTACAACTTATACACCATTTCCTTTTCAACTTCAAAACTTTATTTTCATGTTGTATTTGTAATCCTCTAGCAACTCTTTTGGCAGAGATAGACATGAATGTATTCGTCTTAGAAGTGACATATTTGCAACCATAGATTCCTCTTTCGGTATATATAGATTTCAATTGCAATCATGATTCAGTCCACTTCTTGCGGTTATCTTTAAAGAATATTCAAGACGACTCTATCATGGATAAAACTATTTCATCTTGCAGCATAACCAATATTTGAACTTATCTATTGCTACTTTCAAGTTGGAGTGTGTAAAAATTGGAAAAACTGTATAGGAGACCAACCGTATATAGGAAGATTCAAAATTTTAGCGACACGTTTAAAACTTGGGAGTTATGCAGAGCTTGCATAATATATATATATTTTTTTCAGAAGCTTTAACCACATAGTAAAAGCTTGATTATTCTTTTTCAATCCCAAAACTTAAAAGTGACGTAATTGTTCCCTCCTTTGAAATATGTATAATTTGTTGTCCAAATATATAGGGGAAGCGGTTTTTCTATTTATATATTTTTTACTATATTTTGCCAAAATTTTAAGATAGGAACTACCTTTTTAAACGTTCTTACATATTAGGTTTTCAATTTTAAAATTATTAGATTATCTGCAGGTAGTAGGAATAACTACTTTGTAGGAGAAACTGCAATTAGCAGTTGTAATTACTGAAATCTATTACTCCAGATAATAGGTTTGAAACTGATTTAAACTTCTACAGTAACCAACTTATTCAAAATTTAAAATTTAAAATTTAGAAGATATTTTAGTTAGAAAATTGGTTTGTTGTTTTAAATATGTCACTTGGCTTTTTGTGATTAAACCACTTGTCGTGATATGGTGCTTCTACCTCTGCTTTTATTATATATTGATATAGATTTTCCACACATTTTCCTACTTGAGCATAGTAAAAGTTGGTCATGCAGACTGGATCAAACACGAGTTTCTATAACATTCTAGGCAAATCATTCCTCGATAGAACATGCTCAGAAGTGTTTGGTACATAAAGAAAATACGCATTAGGCCCTGGTGACGTGCTCGACAAAACACGCTCAGAAGTGTTTGGTGCATAAAGAAATATGCATTAGACCCGGTTGACGTGCTTAAAAATTGTGTGCTAGGCTCAAAACAGAAAATATCATTAGGGAGTTGGGCTGTTACACTTAAGTAGGAGGTTAGGCTGGATAGGGAGTTCTCTGTTATGCTAATTAGATTCCCCCTTGTCCTCAAGCATAAGGACTGCAACTTGTTACTGCACTGCTCCTTGATTGAGAGATCAATGAGAAAGGAGAATCATTCATTCCCTGGAATTGGATAGCCCTGATATTTTCAAGAAAATGCCAATAAAGAAGTCATACTTACACTATTCCCTTCCAGAATGAATCAAGGGATGTGAATAGACTGAGACAAGCCTGTGGACTGTTGTCAGAAAAGCTTGAAGACCTTTTCTTCATTCTTGGCCCTACCACCAGATAGCATTAGACCATGCATTACTACTATGGGAATGAAGAAGGATCTGAGTAATAACTTCGGTTTACAACCTTCAGAAGCCAGAAATAATTATTACACAGATTCTTTGGCAGAAATTAATGCAGCTTTATTTCACTTATAAATCTATGGAAGACATCACACGCAGAAGGCTAGCATAAGAGAAAAGAAAGTGCAATTATCCATATATCAAAATGTCTCATTTTATACAGAGTAAATAAATTTTCGTCGCACCATATAATGTGACAAACAGAAATTGACCAATTAGTAACAAATAATGAAAAGATACAGGTCAAACGAATCAGTGGCTCACTCAAAAACAGACTAAATAGATACACTGAATCACGGAGCAATGAGAATGACTTATTTTCTCAAGCTCCCTTTCTTAGATTTTATCACACTCTAAATAGAATCGTGTAATATTCACCGGTCAGATACGAATGAAGGAAGCAATTAATAAATCTTTCACTGATAGAACACCAGTCAAGGCTGCTGAAATTTTCTAAGGTGCTCCAACAATGAAGTAGCCTTCCTCTTTGCCCTCTCGGTGCCACTATTAGCAAGCTCCGAAAGAGGTATAAGTGCACCGAGCCTACGAAGGCAAGATAAATTCTCAGGATCTCTCTTGCACAAGGAGAGTAAGATAGCAGCTGCATTCTCTTTATTACGAGGTAGACCTGTCCTTAGTAGATCTATCAATACAGGGATTGTGCTCGCTTTTGCTATGGCAGCCTTGGCTTCTTGGTGGCTGGCAAGAACGGAAAGAATGGTCAAAGCTTCATCAACCATGCAATTGCTTGAATCTGTCAGCATCGTTAACAATGCTGGTATGATCCCTGCTCGTACCGCCCTACCCTTGTTTCCTTGATATATGCATAAGTTAAACAATGCTGTTGCAGCATCTTTCTTCCCTCTAGTGCTTCCAGTACGAAGCAATTCGACCAGAGCTGGTATGGCCCCCGATGCACCTATTATTATTTTATTCTCATCTCCTAGTGACAAACTAAAGATGGTTGCTGCTGCATTTTCTTTTGCTTCCATGCTTCCAGCTCTGAGAACTTGAACAATAGAAGGAACAGCACCGGCAAGCATTATAAGCCCCTTGTTGCTATCAAATATAGAGAGGTTAAGAATAGAAGTGACGGCATTATCTTGAATTTGACTGTCTTCAGATGTCAACAAGTTAACCAACATGGGGATTGCACCAGCTTCAGCAAGCAAAATTCTGTTGTCTGTACTTCTTTTGGACAGTGACCGTATCTCCGCTACTGCGGCCCTCCGATCCTCGGTGGACCTGCTTGAAAGCTTGCGTACAATTGCATCAATAGCTGCTATATCCCCACTAACATCACGAAATGATCCATCACTTCTCTTTATTCTCGCATATGCTAATGCAGTTGGTTGCTCCATATTGTTCTTTGCACACCAATCAGAAATGAGACTTCGCAAAGCAATATTTGGTGTCAGCGTAAGATCTTGGAGCATCTGCTGAGTTTTTGGGCATCTTGTGTTGCCTCCGTCTATCCATCTTTGTATGAAAGATCTCTCATAAGTCTGTGGGAATAAGAAAAGTGTACATTAAGCATACTACATTTGAAGATTTTCCACCCAAAAAGAGAATTCCGAGAATTGTTCCATCAAAAAGACAAAACGAAACACACATATGAAATCAAATGCCAAATGCATCAGAATCATGGGTGCGGTACCTGTCCTGTGGCCACAATTACAGGATCCCTCATGAGTTCAAGGGATATAGGGCAGAGATACTCTTCAGGAATTATAGGAGAATTTGTCTTCTTACTGTCCACGAGATTCTTTCTGGGTGAGTCATCTTCGCTGGCCGAACCGGGAATATTTGGGAAAGCAACCTCAGACAATTTGGTTGAATTCCTTAGATTTTCTGGTTCCTGAACTATCTGACTGCAATCATTGCCATTTGGACCACTACCCAAAGGAACACCTCCAAGTTTTCGCCTAACTTCGTGATCAATAATGCCAGTATTCTCTACATGTAAACTTCCAACACCCGTACTGGCCGAGTGAAGCGGATCAATCTCCTTATCTAATGGTTGGGACAATGCTCGAGATAACAAATTTGAAGTCACAGGTCCACCATACCTCTCCTTGGCTCGTTTCAATTGTGTTCTGACCAATTCAACCTGGAAAAGTAGAAATATTAGGGGGGAAATCCGATGGACAAAACACATAAGCAAGAAAAAGTAAAAGCTCAGAATAACCTGCTCTTGCACTTCTTCTGATATATCGAACTGGTCATATGGTAAGCTGCCCAGGGATTTCTCCAATTTCCATGTCACACATTGAAATTGAAAAACGATCTTCTTCCTTGCCGCGTCCTTAAATCAAAAAACAAAAGAGCTTCAGTGAACTGTCAGAAATTGAAGATCTCAATTAGGAGAGTTTCTTTTTATTGATTATCACTACGATTTGTGAGTAATACTAAAGATCTGTTCTATATCCGCATGTTGGAGGCACAAACTGGAATATAACTAACATTAGCTACTAATGAATCAAAACAAGTTTCCTGCAAAGAATATCTTCAATACCAGGGGCAATAGCTTCACATGATTATTAACATCGCGCACCATTTTCAATTTGACTAGTGAATGACTATTTTTGGATCATCTCTTATTCACTTTAACTAGCATTAAGATAATATCAAATGTTATCATTTTTGCATAATATGGGAAGAAATGACCTAATGCCAAAACTTACCTTCAAACACGGAAGAAACGAACAAGGAGAACAAATGATCAACACATCACAGAAACAACAACAACAAGTACATTGCTTTATTTCACAATTGTCAACTAAAAGCTTAGGAAATGCAAAATTCACATGTCAAATTTAATCCCCCCACCCCTCCCAAAACCACCTAAGTGCAGACACAGAAATGCAAAACAAACCAAGTAATTTTAACAATGACGACTTACAGATGAGATCTTGGGGTCAAAGTCATTAGCAGCTAAAAGCAATCTTTTTGAAGCCTTGAGAGCTAAAGAGAGATCATAAAGGCAAGAATTGTGGGAAGAAGATGAAGAAACCAAAAGGGTGTTATTTGAATCCCTGATTTCCTCAAGCAAATGAGCCAAAGGGGACAATCTTCTGCCCAAATCAGTACAGTCTTTCTTGAACAAACCAGAAAATCCGGCACTGGAAATTCGACTGACGTCGTGAACTAGCTGGAGTGGGATCTTAGTCGCGACGGCGGTGGCTTCTCCGCCGGCCATGGTGGTGGTGGTGGTGGTGGTGGTGGTTGGGGGTGAGGAGGATTCTTGTAAGTACAACCACAATGCAGAGACTAATAGGTGGTACCAATAGGGGTTTATGAGGCTTGTGTTAAAAGAGTTGGGGATTCTTAAATTATTTAATAATTTATTATATATTACGATTATTATTATTATTATTTATTACTATTATTATTAGAGAAAAAAAACATATTGGAGGAGAGGAAATTAAGGTGCAACTTAGTCAGCCCATTAAAAAATTCTCATTCTATACTTCTTTTTATGTTTTTCATTAGATGCTCGATAATCCCTTAGACATCCAATTAATCTGAATTTATGCCAGTCTTAATTTCTAGCAGAAGATGATTTTATTTTTAGGATTCGAGCACAATACTTTTTATTAAGGGGCAATTACTATCCCACCATAACTTTTGATAGTCTTTTCATGTATACATAATACTACCTTACCGTCGTATTATTTCTCCTGCTAAAAAACTGATTTTTATTCAAAATATTTAACATTTAAAAAATAAAGAAATCATTTAGTATTTTTTCATATTTACATTTTACCTGTGTCAAGTAGTGGAGTATTAATTTAAGTAGCAATATTTTTTAATAGATAAAAGGTAATTTAAACAAATATTTTTGTGATTAAGGTTTTAAATTATATTTCTTAAGTGATGTCTAAAAATCTTAAAAGACAAATAAAGAGAATATTTTGCTGATATAGAAATATATTTATTTTTATGAAAAGGTAGAGGTTTTGGGAAATTGATAATGTTATAATGATTTTTTAAGTTAGAACAATATGACTTAAACGAATTACACCTTAAAAAACCAAAAGACGTCACAAGTTTTAAATTCTTTAATAGGAAATTAACTTGAAAGGGAACCAAAAAATATTATGTACCAAGATAAAAATGCTCCGTGTGAGCCAAAAATACATTCTTTTGTCAATTTGAGTAAGCAATGAGACGCCTAAATAGGTTTTGGAAGTTTTAATAATTTATGCTTTCTTTTCTATTTCTACATTTCTAAGTTCCAACTTTATGGTTAGACCATATTTCCTATAATCTTTTCAAGTTAATGTCGAACCGTGTCACACGCCAATGGGTGTCATCTAACAATAACCTAACTTTTGCAAATTGTAAGATTTTCAATCTTGGAAAAGTTTGGAGGACAAATTATATATTTGTCCGGTTGATTAAAACTAATTATATCCACTAATCAAATATATATATATATATATATATATATATATATATATATATTTCCAACTATTATTTTTTGTAATGGTTATACTGTGTATATTTTTCAAGTTTGGATATCTTTTGTGTCTTTTCTCTTAATTCTAAAACTACTTCATAGAATACATTATTGTTGTAATTTCGAAAATAAAAAAGTTATTTAAAAGAAGATTAGTATAAGAATGTTTGAATTTATGTGGCTATTGAAGTTTGTAGTATCAAAACATGTCATGACATTTATATAGCTATAAAAATTTTTTTTACTGAAAGTCACATTAACCGAAAAGGAATAGCATTGCATAAATTGAAAAACTAAAAAAGGAAGAGTAATAAATAATAATTTAATAAAGAAAGAAGTAGCAAAAAGAAGATAATATATTTAAAAATAAAAACCAACAGAAGAAAAATCTATAATCTTGGTTGTAAAGTAAGTGGTGGAGAGAGAAACTGTGGAAGTGAGGAAAGGAAAAGTGGAGAGAAAGAAACAAAAGAATACAGTTGGAAGAAGAATATTTGATGTAGTTAGCTCATGAGAAGCTGTAAAGATATAACCAAAAACCCAATTTTAAATCATTTATGGCAAATGATTGATCCAACTTTTTATAATATTTTAAGGGTTGGGAAGTCTTTGGCTCTTTGGTTTTTTTTATTATAGGCATTGCTTGTGGAAACTTAGGGGTAATAACAATGGGCGAATTGGAAGATAGCTGGAGAAGGCAGCCATTGTCCGCCTCATTTGTCAATTTGACAATTGGGAGTCCTATTTTTAGCCATTGAACTTCTAATGGTAGGTCCAAGAAAAACATTGTAAAAGGCAAAGTTAAAAATGAGTTATTTTTGTTTCTTTAATTTTTGATGTTCAATATCTGCCACTGTTCGCCTCAATTGTACCTAAAATTTCAATTTGAAAGTAAAGCACTTCTTAAGATAATTTTATATTTAAAACTCAAACTCGAAATCTTTAGTTGATAGCTTATTTGGCCAAGTCTCATTCAAGGTCAAAAATATATTTTTTTTCAAAGTAGAGGTGTTAGGCCAAAGTTTTAGGAGGAAAAAATATTTTTATATAAGTAGAAGCTGTTTTTGAAAAGTTAAAGAAAATAGCTTCTCCCCAAAAGCAGAGGAGAAGTTGTTTGTAATTTTTCTCTAGGCAAAAATACGCTTAATAAAAAGTTGTTATACGAAAATAACCCTACTCAAATTTAACCTAATATTTAGCCATTTTTAAATGCAATTCTCCAAATATATAGGTATTTTCTTTTTTTATCTTTAGGATAGATTTCTAATATATCATAACTTTGGGGGTGAGAACACCACGACGCAAGCTATCTTCACAAAAGCTGTTCTCTTCCCAGTAAGGTTAGAGCTAGTTTGAAGTTCTCCAAATATGTTTAAATGTTGTCTTGATATACTTAAATCATTAAAAGAATAAAGTATTTTTTAATTTTATTTTTATATTTTACCTAAATACAATAACAATAAACCCAGTATATTTTCACATGTGAACTTTGGGGAGGATAGTGCTATCTAGTATATTACCTAGATAAAATTAAAAAACCTAATTATAACCTTTCATAATAAATGTTTAAAATTATTTTTCTATTTAAATAATATTAACTATTAAGTAAATTTTATATGCCCTTACTAGTAAATTGACATTTAAAAGCACATCTAAAAAACTTGATGAAATATAAATTGCTCAAAAATATTTTTCAAATTAATTAGCTAAACATAAACTATTTTTTTCTAAAAATACTTTTGCCAAAAAATATTTTTCCATATAAACTTATTTTAGAAGCTCGACAAAAAAGCTATAAAAATATACCACCCTATCACAACCTTAATAGTAAATTGAAATGAGTTATTGATACATATAATTTAATTGTACTGTATGACTACAATCCCTTGTTTCGTGATCCCTTAATGCAACAGGAAAAAAAAAAAAGAGTTTGAAAAGAAAGGTGTCTAGAGCTAAATGATGAGTAGCTACTAGCTACTACAGTAATTATTGGATAATCTACACGTCTAAACTTTGAACTCACTTCTCTTTTCGTCCTTCTCTTTTCAATTTCTCTATTTTAAGCAAATGTGTTGGGCAATATTTTATTGAAGTTGAAAAAAAGAGTATTGTCAAGTTGAAGTTGAATTAGAGTTGACATGAATTTTATTTGAAATTTTTTTTATATTTTGTGATGTGATTGGATTACTCGTTAAGTGAACAACTGAACATTTGTACTGATCTCAATGTTTAAAATAATAATAATAATAATAAAGTTTTAGTTAAATTATGGCAGATTAAGGAGTTTAATTTCAAAACATATAGGACACTATTGTTCATGAGCCTCCATTTATTTGAGTACATGAAATTTTGGTGCGTTCCCCGGAAATAATGTAAAAGTCTAAAATAAATAGCTTGAGAAGAGAACTGGTAGACACTCCACGGAGCCTGAGTCTAGGAAGTCTAGGAAGTCTGCCTCAGTCTAGGAAGTCCGCCTCAGTCTAGGAAGTCTGCCTCTAGCACGCACCTTGTCACTTGTGCACTCAACGCCCAAATGGATTTTGTATCTCCAAGGATATCCGGTAAATCTTATTTACCACCCCTTAAATCGTAAGACAATACTTTTTTGGACTAAATATTATAATAAGGATGCAATAAACATAACTTAAATAATTTAATGAGTTAATGCTAGAATATGAAAGGTGAATTGTAAAATTAAATTTAAATTTTTGAAAATTTTATCTAACAAATAATGGTGTGTGCGCATGTGAGGATGGCTGGTCCGATCCACAGCCCTTGCAATTTATATACTCAGGAAGGTTGACTGTTTCTCCCAAACATATAAATTAAACAAACAATGGTACCTGCAAATATAAGAATGGCTGAGCCATTTTCTGAGCCCCATGGCTTTTAAACTTGGGGTGGTTAGCCATCTATCCTAAACACAAAATCTGAAGACGTACGTATAGCACCTATGAATGTGAGGTAGCTCGTCCTGGCCATCACAATTCTCACACTTGGAGAGATTGACTACCTCTCCCAAAACGCATATGATCACATATATCTAGTCTAAGTCGAATATAAATAAATGCAAATAATAGCATAACAACAATAAAATTAAACAAGCGATTCAATTATTTATGAGATTCGGAGCTAGCTGAGTAATCAAGCAAGACAATTTAATTTTTGTAAAAAAAGTCTTTATCATGAACTAATGATAGATTCATAGCATCTAAGCAAATCTAGAATTTTCGAATATTACACTTAAGAATATTATTCAAGCACTTTCTTATCAAATAAATTTTCTTATTCAGCATTCCTTTGTCAGGCCTTTTGACTTAAAGAATTCTAAATTAAATTTACCTCGAAATAACTGTCCAAGTTTTCTCTCATCAACCTCGCATAGTTCCCACAAAACCCTAGGTTTTTCCTCTCTTGAGTTCTTGAAGATGTTTCTTGAAATCTAGGAATTTACCAAGCGATTTGATGTTAGGAGTATGATTAAATATAGAAAATCTATGTCTTTATCCTATAATTACTCGCCTTTGAGTGTAGGAGTTTGCTAAACTTCACATTTTCTTGATGGGAGAAGATCCAATGCTCAAAATCCTAACATAAAAGTCTTTTCCGAAATCTAAAATTTATACCTACAGATGACCACATGGTGGTCGGGTGTTGGAGCATATTTTTCTACACTTGACCAAATTTAGCTAGCGTGACGGCAACGATTTGAAGTAAAACTGAGTTGTTTTCTACACTAGCCTCTAACTATTTCCTCTCTTTTTTTTTAGCCATTGTACTCAAATAACTTGATTTCAAATTATTCTTTAATATCTATTTAAGCACTTTTCTGACTTAAGGCTTTGATATTAACCTTATCATAAGATTTTCGTAATTCGAATATTAACCAAGGACGTAAGAAATTATTAAAATAATCAGAATTTTATCCAAAAACTTTATTTTGACAGACCAATTTTCAATTTCAACTCTTTTTCAAAGTGATGTTGAAATAGTGGATCAAATTGTAGAACAAACAATAATTTGCACGACAATAATGAAGTATCTTGCATGGCCATACAGGGTATAACGACAACCTCCTTTTTACAGTGTTCGCTTCTTTCCTTTTTTGTATTTGCAACATATTTACTATTGATATTTTACAAATAAGAAAATAGAAAAATACTAAAAATAGAAATTCTATATGCCGTCTACGACACTCTTCAAGACTCTAGTTTCAGCTTAAGAGTGTACAAATTTATTACGGTTTTGGCAACAGAATTATCTACATCAAATATTTACACTAACTCAATAAATATATGATGCATGTCTTCGAATATGTTTTTATCACTAACCATAAATCACTAATCATAATTACTTAGTGTACATTATATTCTCACCTAGTATGTTTGTGAAATAATTCATCTGAGTCAAATATAATGCACCCTCTCAATATACTTAGTATAGGAGATAATTAATATATATATATATATATATATATATATATGTGTGTGTGTGTGTGTGTGTGTGTGTGTGAGAGAGAGAGAGAGAGAAATTGAGCTTCTTAACTTTTAGTTAATTGTAAAATGCACTAACTTAAAGGTCACTACTATTTGTTAGTGTCAGTTTCTATTTCAAAATCGAAGATATTATGTTGTCCTAATTCTCGTAAAAACAAAGAAACATATCATGTTGCAAAGGAGACGAGATGGAAAAGTTAAACTCAAGTTAATATATCATCACCGATAGTCGTAGTGTTTTGAATTTATCATTTATTGACTGTCCTCGTTTCTAACCTTTTATGTGTTAGATAGAGAAGAGAAGATTCCACAGAGTTTTAACAATTAAGACAGTTAATTTAGATTTAGTGGAGTATGTCAAAGAAAACATTTATCATTTTATTTTTCACTTGTTGAAAGTATAATGTGTCAAATGCAAATAGAATATGTCGAACCTTAACACCAACACAAAATATAAATAAGTCACTTTCTGGCCAATTTTCCCAGTAATCCAAAGTCCCTCAGCGGTCTTTACGCTACTCCACTAACTTCTTACAATTTGTTTGACCTAATAATTATTCATGTTACTATAAGAAACCATTAATTTCTTTCTTGGGCATAAAAGAGAAGAAGAATGGAAGAGAAAAGAACCAAAATTATATCAACTAAGCAAAAGTTACTTGGTTGGGATTACCAAAGCTTGAAATTTGTACTTCCTCAGTCCTAATGTACGTGGTGGTATTTGATTGCATACGAAATTAAGGAAAAAATAAAAAAAATTAAAATAGAGGAGGAGAATTTTTATTATTGTTTGTTAATTTCTTTTTTGTTAGATGACTTATTCTTGCATCCAAGTTAAATTCTAACACGATAACGTTGACAGTCTGGATTTATTTTTGGAAGAAGTTGTTGTTCATTCTCTTTGGTTTCTTCTTTTTGGTATAAAGACAGCATATATTATTATTATTATTATTATTATTTATTTTCTTATTACTAGTTGAAATTATTTTATATTCAACTATGAAAGTTTGTTAAGGGTTCCTACCTCCTAAGTTTGGCAGGAGGACTTTGTTTCTGGTAAGCAATATATTACGTAATGTAAGAAATTCAAAACGTGGCAACGACTACTTTGCCAGCAAATAGCATTACAATGGACGGCCATTGGTCATGGCGGAATTTGTGGATGTTATTAGCTTTCTTTGGGACCATTTCAAAGAAACTATACACAAGTCCAACAACTTTATGTTAGCTTCCGTATAAGTCAAATTAATCCAAAAAGATGATAAAAAGAAGGAAAAATACAAACCTATGTTATGTCGAGTGGAAAGGGATGGAAAAGCAAGATAAAGAAAAGGATTTATAGTGCATTTCTAGCTAATACAAAATCAGTGTTTTTTCTTGTCTCTTGTGAAATACTGTCTAAGCAATGTAGTTTGTCAATAAGGATTGAATTTGGAGTCATACTCTCAATTTGGTTTAAGTTATATTGAGAAAGAATTCGTCTTTTTGACCTTGTATTCAGGGACATAGCTAGGTGGGTAGAAGAGATTCAGCCGAAGCCCCTGCCGAAAATTATAATGTATATATAAGGTTAATTCTTTTTTTATGCATATATATTATGTCACGATTCAAAACTTACTATAGGTTCGTGATAACGCACAATGTCGCTGTTAGGCAAGACAACGGTGAACCATTTAAATAATTATTCATTTTATTACTTTTGAAATCATAATTTTTATTAAATAAAGAATTTAATGCATTTGAAATCATGGATACATACAATATTAGTAAGATATAAAATAAAAAGGTGACAATATTGTAGACATGTAATTTTTGACCACCGCATTAGAATTACCTTTAATAGATATAGTATTTTTAGAATAATTACTTGAGCTTATTTCTGTATGAATTCACTTTATTATTAAATTTAATTCTATTTTTATTAGGAATTCTAGAAAGACATACTATTTTCAACTTACTTTTTATTTATTATTCTAATATAATCCTTGAAAATATCAAAAAATAGTTTCAGCTTTCATTTTTAGCTTTTATTTTTAATATTAATTTCAATTAAGAGTTTTTATATTTTGTAGGTATTTAAATTGGATTTTCAGCTTTGTTTTTGGCCCAATTTTGTAAATTTTGGAGCCCAATTCAAATAGGAGCCCAAAATTCAACAACCCAATTACCAGAAAAAAGCTCTGTAATCCAAATTCCACGTTTTATATCCTCTCATTTCTGCCACGTACAATAACGGGTTCTGACAACCAAATATTCTCTCTATCTCACTCGATCTACTCCTTCGACTGATCCTTTACTCATTAAAAAAGATCGAATTTCAGATCTTCGGGGAGAATTTTCATTTTCTTGGAGCATAAGAATAGAGGGTTCTGGTATTTGAGGGGATTTTCAGTTTTACAGGGGCTTTTGACAGAGAAATCGAGAAAGAAAAGTCTGAGAGGAGGATTTGGAAAATGCAAAGTGAGGGGGGATTTTCAGATCTTTCTAATTTAGTTTAAGTTCCAGAAAAAACAAAAATACAAAAAAGAGAGTCAATTCAATTTTTAGTTTTCTTCTTAAAAATTCCAGAAAACCAAAAAAACGAAGGGATATATATTTATGCTTCTTCGACTTCGGTTTTGGGGGGTTTCAAGAATCGATTTCGTTCGAGGTGGTGCTTGGTTTCGATTTTAGTCGCCGGTTCGAGTTCCGCCCGTGGTTCGTGGTCCCTGCTGCTTGTATCGACGTTCATTTCGACCTTGCATCGTTGTACTCACTTGAAGTGATTTCGAGCAAAAACCATTACGAACTCTCATTCAGGTTCATTTCTTGATTTTTGCTTATTTTATTTGGTATGATTAAAGTATGATAGAGCCATGGGTATTTGTCTCTAGATTGTTAACCCTGTGAATTAATACGCTCAAATTACACTTTAGTGAATAGTGTAAAGCGGTTGATGTCAAATATAATAATCTAACAAGGAAAATCAAATCGGACCAATCTGCCTTGAAGTTGAATATGCGGCCGCATAACAGACATGCGGTCCGCATTTTTGACATGACTATCGCAGATTGTAACCTTAGTTTTCGCCACTCACCGCATTCATGGTTTGCGGTCCGCATTGCATAAATGCGATCGCATCTTGCATCGCATTTCTTCCTAGGTAAACTTCATGTTTGGTTTGTGGTATCTTTTGCGGCTCGCAAACACGTTATGCAATCGCAGATGAGATCGCATTTTTGACATTGAACCTTGCCCAGGATTCTGTTTTGGTTTGCGATCTCTGTGTGCAAAAATGCGGCTCGCAAACATGTTATGCGATCGAAGATGAGATCGCATTTTTGACATTGAACTTTGCCCAGAATTCTGTTCTGGTCTGCAATCTTTGTATGTAATATGCGGCTCGCATGTGGGTTTTGCGATAGCATATCCACATTTGCGATGCCGTTTTGCCCTTTTCTGGTCTTTTGTGGATTTTTGAACTCTTTTCTATGCTTTTAGGTCCTTAAACCTCATATTCTGCAAAAATACTAAAATTGCATAAGTATCTCGGATGTCTTGATGTGAATTTCGTAGGAACAAAAGCCATGGCTCTTAGCATACTTTGATCTACCAGTTTTGTTTCATTTGTTGTCTCATTGAGTTTGTTATATTTTTCTTTCTTTTCTTGTGTTTTCTATATGAAGTACTATATTTGTGTGTGGATATTTTGAATGGATAATATGGATAATGAGTTAAGCCGTGGGTGTGGGAAAGGCCAAAGCCCGTCAGTGATTAATTTATTCGGATGCCTTAAGATCGGATTTGGCTAAATACATGAAATGAAAGTTAAAAGAACAAGGCCATGAACCGAACTTTTATTTTCTTTTATTTTAGATCTCATTTTCTTATTTTATAACATTGCTCGTTAGTAGCATGTTTAGGCCGATCACACTTGGGTAGGCAATACTAGGACGCTTTATTAATTTTTGAGGTGAGAGGTCGTTTTCCTTAGTTAAATTTACTCGGGGAATGCCCCGAAGGACTTGTGTATATGACATTTCGGGAAATGCCCCGAGGTATTTGTATTTGGAGGCCAAAAGTGAAACTCGTAGTATTTTAGTCCTATTTTTCTTCTTTATTAGGTGGGAACGACCTCGAATCTTCTGTGTCTTTGTTTTCTGTGTTTATTTTTATCTCAATTCGAATGTCTTAAAAGCCAACTAAATTGGGTACGCAACCGTGACTTTCACGGGACCCGGGGAGTGCCTAACACCTTCTCCCCGAGTCAAATGAACCCCCTTTCCCAAATCTCTGGTGCCAACTTGGCTTAGAGTCCAAGTTCTAAAATGGTGGCCTGGCACACTGGAATCAATTGCCAAGTAGCGACTCTAAGTTTTCCTTTTAAATTCCATCTTTGTCACTTTCAAAATTGAAAACCCCTTTTCAGCTTTATTAAGCCTTTTTATCCATCAAAAGGGTTTAGTAAAGTTTGTTAAAAGGGAGGAGTGACAAATATTAAAGCAAAACCATTAACATCAACTAGAATATCACAAAACCTGGTGTCACAAGTGCATGAGCAACTACTAAGAAATACGATACCAATACAACATCTGTCTGAAATGTAAAATAAACATGATAACATAAATGAATATGAAGGAGACTTCGTGTGCTGCAGATTATAACATGGGATGCAACTCACCGTAAAGTCCCTGCAATAGCTAGCTTTTGCGCCTAAATGACCACCAGAAATACATACCAGCACAATAAGTTCAAAAGTGTAGCATGAACACGTAAATTAATGCGTACCCAGTAAGTATCTAGCCTAACCCCGGAGGAGTAGTAACGAGGGGTCGACATTGACACTTACTAGTGGTCCAATAAATCAACATGTATTAAATTATAAATGAATATGAAACACAACAACAATAATGAAGTAAGGACTGTAACTAGCAAAAATCCTCCAACATTCGTGACAATGTGAACTTCTCAAAATCTCATATACTATATCAATAGATAAGAAATATAAAGTGTTATCTCCAACAGATAAGTAATATCATTAAATGTCAAGTCTCAATCAACGAAAAGTCTCATGAATACTCGGACTCCTAGCGATATTGCGCACGATTATGCTGAGGTTGTATGGCCCGATCTAGAGTGGTGTGTACACTGGCGAGGGTCGACCAGCGCGAACCAGAGATGCATCTCAATATACTGATGAGGCGTTCGGCCCGATCCGCAGGAAAGGAAGAAACTTATCAAATTACGAGTCACTTGCTTACAACACAGGTACAGGAGCCATTAAACGTCTCGCCAAACAACTCAAGGTGATAAAGCTCAGCGTAATATTTTTTCAAATCAATGTCAATTAAAAAATTCAATTAATTAAGCTAGTAATTTAAGTTCAAATAATTCAAATATTACATGATGAAGTCCTAAATCTACCCGGACATAAACATGCTTTTAGTACGTACAGACTCCCTTTACCTCGTGCATACGTAGCACCCACAACTAGTAGGACATAACAATTTAATACCTACGGGAAATATTTTCCCTCACAAGGTTAGATAGGAGACTTACCTTGCTCAGAAATCTGATAACCGGCTCCAACGTCTCTCTAACAACTCAAACCGATGCCAACGATCCTAAACTATCCAAACAAGGTGCAAAATAATCAAAATATACTCCAATACTCAAAACTTAACAATATAACAATTCCCAACTCCGCTCGAAAAGCCAGCAAAGTCAAGCCCCGGCCCCACTTGTCCGGATTCTGAAAATTATCAAAAATAAATATTAATCATAAGTTATGTAGTCTATATCTAGAAAATCATCCAATTTCATCCATCAATTGACCCTTAAATCCAGGATTTACTATTTCTCAACTTCGGGGCTCAAAATCTCAATTTTTACAATCCAAACACGGATAAAAATAATAACCAACAAAAAATAATTATGGGAAAACATCAAAATAAAGGTTATATATTTAACCCCTTGTTAATACTAGAACAACGCCACTGTTGAGACGAGAACAACGCCACAAAAATCACCTCAAACGGAGCTCTAGAACTCAAGATATGCTCAAAATATTAAAATACTTGGTCCGCCCGTTTAAAATACTGCCCAGATGATTTTTGTTCATCACCTTCGTGGGAGACCTTCACGTTCACGAAAAAAAAATTCCGTATTGAACGGTCAACCAAAAATTCCTTCTTCGTGTTCGCGAAGAACAATAGCTCGCATCAGAAACCAACAATCTTTCTGGACACGGAAATGAACATAACTCTCTCGTACGATATCGGAATTTGACGATTCTCGTTGCTTTGGTTCCGCAATTGTGATATAAATCTAATGGTTCAATCAAATCACAAATAAAATATCATTTCTCAATATGGTATCATTTATTCCGAAAGAAATGACGTTGAAACATTAAATAAGAGCGCGACACAACCAAACTCATCCGAAGCACACCCGAGGTCCCCCGGACCCTGTACAATCACACCAACTAGTCCCAAAACATAACATGAACCTACTCGAGGCCTCAAATAACATCAAACAACATCAAAACTATGAATCACACATCAACTCAAGCCTAATAAACTTTTAAACTTCTAAAACTCATGTCGAACCATGCCAAATAACCCCGGAATGACCTCAAATTTTGCATGCAAGTCCCAAATGACACAACAGACCTATACCAACTCGCGGAACCATAATCCGGACCCGATATCAACAAAGTCAAATCATGGTCAAACCTATCAACCTTCCAAACCTTCAATCTTCTAACTTTTGTCAAAAAGCAATAAGTCAACCCACGAACCTCCAAATCCAAATTCGGACATATGCCTAAGTCCAAAATCACCATCCGGACCTAAGGAATCGTCAAAACTCCGGTCCGAGGTGGTTTACATTAAATTCAAACCTTGGTCAATTCTTTCAACATAAAGCTTCTGAATTGAGAATTATTCTTGCAATTCAACTCCGAGCTTCTCGAAAATCAAAACCGACCATGTGTGCAAGTTATAATACATGAAGTGAAGCTACTCAAGGTTTCAAACCGCCGAACGACATGCTAGAGCTCAAAACGACCGATTGGATCGTTACATTCTCCCCTGCTTAAACATATGTTCGTCCTCGAACGTGCCAAGAAAGAGTTGCCCAAAAGACTGTTTAACACCTCGTGCACCTACCCGTGACACCACAACTCATATGAGCACATTAGCTCAAGCCAGACTGAAGATCATTCCTACCACCTTAGCCCACAATCCTTAGAATCAAATTCCAATATCTGGAATTCTCTACAAGACCTAATTGTAACATACAAACACCGTATCAATCTCAACACGCTGTACTAAACGCTTCATTATGGATGTTGCTGAATGAGAAGGAAGAATACTCAATTTATAAAAGTCCAAACCTTTTCCTTCAAGAAAAAGGATTAGCCAAATATGAAAAAATTATAATTTTCTTCTAAGATAAAAAAAAACTTAATCATGATAAATATTTTGCCCTTTTTTCAAGGAATAGGAAAAACAAATATGGTAAGAAAATTAGGACAAACATCTAATAATTCTTCTCCTTGGCCTGTATTTTCTAACAAATAAACTTGATCCACCTTCGACCTTCAATAGGTCGCATCTCCAAATCTCCACCATAAGGTTTGTCTCAACTTAAGTAGCATTCTGGTCAAATTTTATTAGACAAACATAATGATTACTGCCAAACTTACTTCACTTTCTTGGTAATTTGAAGAATACAAAAAAAGAAATAATAGACAAGGAATAAAGTAGATCGCTAATTTCAGAGGTTTGAAATTTTTGAATAAAGTAAAAGACTAATTGCATATATTGATAAAAAATTCAGATGCCTTTACAAATAAGGATCGGGTCCTTATATAAGGATACATACGTCACGCTCCAACCTGAAGAGATATGGCCACCACCCAATGCCATACTCGGCCTGAGCATACCACTCTGTAACTGTGAACTATGGAGGGGTAACCCTCAACTTAGGCTGAAGAGGCTATATAATGTCTCTCTCATATGAGGGTAAACATACCCAAAAGCTCATATACATAACTGTGTAGGCCGACGAGGACGCCATGAATGTCTACAACCAGCAATACTAAACTGAACGTGCACACAGGGATAGCAAGGCCACAATACTAACTTACAAAATATACAGGACTCGTCTACAAGTTTCTAGAAATAACAAAACTGTATCATGGTTGGGACAGGGTCTCGACCTACCCATCAAACCTGTATATATAAAATGGACTCCAAGGTCTAGACCTGGTATCTCCGAGAAAGTGGAGCTTATCAACCGAGCTGATGTTTGACTCTGTCTACTAGAAAGGTCTATCCAGCTATGTATCAGGACCTGCAGGCATGAAATGCAGCGTCCCAAGCAAAAGGGACGTCAGTACAAAATAATGTACCGAGTATGTAAGGTAACATAATAACTGAAAGCTGAAACTGAACTGATAATATAATAACTAAAAGTAACTGGAAGTCAAAGATAATCTGAAGGTATGCTTACTTACTGATACTGACTCAACTCTCTCATTATAGTAAGTAAAATAGTTATCCGGCCTTATAAGGCTCGGTATGTGTAACTGTTCTATTTGCCATAGTAGGCTCGCTCATAGGTGCTCGGCCATACTAGGCTCTGTATCTCGGCCATTCTAGGCTTGCTCATAGGCGCTCGGCCACAGTAGGCTCGGTATATAACTTACCATCTGATCGGAGGTTGCCAATAGGGATCTGCCCATCGATTATAGCTTGATGGTGGTAAAAATACTGTAATACCATACATACATACATACATACATATATATATATATATATACAAACAACAACACACCGTGGGGTCTGGGGAGGGTAGTGTGTACGCAGACTTTACCCCTATCTTATGAGGATAGAGAGGTTGTTTCCAATAGACCCTCGGCTCAGGAAAGCATAAGCACCATATTAATAAAAATATAGACAAGAAGGGACAGTACCAAAAAGTCATATAAAAGCAGAATAAAAGCAACAAGATAGTAAGGTGATCAACAATGAAAGAAAACAACTGTTAGTCATAAAAACCTACTTCCAACAGGAAGCGAGACTGCGTACCAATACTACTGTTATGAACACTCTAGACTAACTACTCTACTACCCTAATACTCGACCTCTATACCTTCCTATCAAGGGTCATGTCCTCGGTCAGCTGAAGCTGCACCATATCTTGCCTAATCACCTCTCCCCACCTCTTCTTTGGCCTACCTCTACCTCTCCGTAGTCCCTCCAATATCAACCTCTCGCACCTCCTCACCAGGGTGTCTGTGCTCCTCCTTCTCACATGCCCAAACCACCTAAGCCGCGCTTCCCGCATCTTGTCCTCAATAGGGGCCACACCCACCTTGTCGCGAATAACCTCATTTATGATCCTATCTAACCTGGTGTGCCCGCACATCCATCGAAACGTCCTCATCTCTTCTGCCTTCATCTTCTGAATATGAGCGATCTTGACTGGCCAACACTCCGCCTCATACAACATCGCTGATCTGACCACCACTCTGTAGAACTTACCCTTAAGTTTCAGTGGCACCTTCTCGTCACACAAAACACCGGAAATGAGTCTTCATTTTATCCATCCTGCCCCAATACATGTGTGACATCTTTATCAATCTTTCCACCCCCCTGAATAATAGACCCAAGGTACTTAAAACTCTATCTCCTAGGGATGACCTGCGAGTCCAGCCTCACCTCCCCTTCCCCTCTTTGAGTCTCGCCACTGAACTTACACTTCAAGTATTCTGTCTTGGTCCTGCTCAACTTGAAACTTTTAGACTCCAGGACCTGCCTCCATACCTCTAATTGCGCGTTCTCACCATCTCGCGTCTCGTCAATCAATACAATATCATCTACAAGTAGCATGCACCACGGCACCTCCCCATGGATGTGGCGCGCCAGTACGTCCATCACCAGAGAAACAAAAAGGGCTGAGTGCCGACCCTTGATGCAACCCCATCATAACCAAAAAATGGTCCGAGTCCCCGCCCAATCACTCGGGTCTTTACTTCATCGTACACGTCCTTAATCAACCTAACGAAGGCAACAGGTACACCTCTAGCTTCCAAACATCTCCATAAAACTTCCCTCGGGACTTTATCGTACGCCTTTTCTAAGTCGATGAACACCATATGCAAATCCTTCTTTCTCTCCCTACACTTCTCCATCAATCTCCTAACAAGGTGGATGGCTTCTGTAGTTGAACACCCCGCCATAAACCCAAACTGGTTCTCGGAAATAGACACACTGCTCCTCACCCTTAGCTCTACCACTCTCTCCTAGACTTTCATAGTATGGCTAAGCAGCTTGATACCCCGGTAGTTATTACAATTTTGGAATCATCCTTGTTCTTGTATACAGGAACCATCGTGCTCCACCTCCACTCTTCGGGAATCTTCTTTGTTCTAACAATGACATTAAATAACCAAGTGAGCCACTGCAAGCCTGCCTTTCCCGCACTCTTCCAAAACTCCACTGGGATTTCATCCGGCCCGTTCGCTTTGCCCCTAATCATCTTACGCATAGCCCCCTCAACTTCATCAACTCTAATCCGCCTACAATACCAAAAGTCACAATGACTCCTGGAGAGTTCCAAATCACCCAGTATAAAATATGGGTGGAAGGCCAAAAATCATGGTAATCTTAACTTACCTTCCTTATATATTTTTTTTTGTATATGGAGAATTTGGTTGAACCCTTCTGACTTGTTCACAAAATTAGGTGTACCTGTGGGTTCTGTTGCTATCCCTGAGGAGGACGTCTTGGCTGATCATGCTGATACAGCGAGGCTGCTTCAAGAAGCACTTACTGGAACAAGTATCTTTGGGCCTGTTTCTGGCGCAAATATTTCTTTACAAAGTCCTCGGCCGGAGGATAAAAAACTTCAATCTATGGCAATGATAATAATTCCATCATTAAGCTATGAAAGGTGCAACCATCGTACAACGAACGATAAGCTTATTTTATATTAAAACGGGCAGCATTTCCCCTATTTTCCTTGCTTTACCAAGTCCATAAACCAACAAGAACCCATAAAACCTTCACCTATGTACTTTTAGACCACAACACAAATCAAGCTACACAACAACAAGTACATAACCATCACCAATAAAACTACTACTTAACACGACAAACGGCAAACTAGGATTGAATCCCTTTTGAACCCTCTAACCCCAAAGTCATTAATTCATTAACTTAACAACATATCCAGCATGATATTAAGTACAATGGGAGGACTTATAACCTCCTATCCATCTCCTAATTCACCCTCAACCAGTCCAACATTCCAACAACAACAACAAGTACAACTTTCCATTGTTATGTTGCCCTTTCTCTTCATATTCACAGTACCAACAATAAGTTCGACATGTAGACAATATCAACATCATAAGAGAGTCATTTTCCAAGGTTTCCAACCATTTAAAGTTCGTGGAAACAATCTTTCCAAAGCAGTCCATTAAAAACAATAACATCTCAAACTATTTCAAGTCTCCTCTTGTAGTATTTTGCTCAAATAATGCAACCAACATACAAACAGCTTCAAGCACATGTAGTAGGCTGTTATAATAACCTTAACTAGTAGAAAAAACACGAAATATTAGCCAAACACAGCCTACAACTATCCTTAATGATACCACAACACTATAGGTCAGTATAGGTGTTGTATTCTCTTCTTGAATCAACTTTTGGTGTTGAAGTTGGTGTGTAAACACTTGTAGTTCGCCTTGAAACTTCAATATATATGAAGGAGGAACTGATTGTTACCTTAATCAATAAGAACAACATGAAACCATTTGTTACTTCACTTTGAAGAATCATCTAAAATAGCCACAAGATGAAGAACTATGATTTAGCAAGCACCACGAGATTTTTAGCGTTGGATTTATGTTTTTATCTTAGGTTTTCACCCTAGAATCATGGAGGAACCCTTGGAGAGAATTTAGGAGGGTTTAGAAACTGTTTTGGACGAGAAAAAAGAGTTAAAACGATTTAGAATTGACTTAAATACAAGCTGGAGTTTTACACCGACTTTGTGGGTCCTATGGGAGATGCTTGTGCAGTCTCGCAAAAACGCAAATATCTCTCTACTCCAATGTCGTATCCACAAACGGTTAAATGCATTAGAAACTAGACTCGTAGATATTCAATTTGGTATGTAGATCACCCCGTAATTCCAAGTATAGTTGTAGAAATGCTCAGCTACATTTGACCTAATCTTCAACACATTTATGAATGTAATTTGTGATGACTTGTGCCAACTTTTTTTCCAGAACTTACTTGACTTCACAACATAACATACGACTATCATACGACTAAAATAACTCATAACGTAACCTCCTTATCATGTTAATGGCCCTAGTCTCACCCTAAAGGTACATGTTATAATATTCTTAACTTGTCATCTTTTGACAAAACTTATTTTCTTCAATTCGGTTAGCTTCTAAGCCTTCCAACCCTCTTGGTAATTGGTATTCACAATCATAATTATTTTTAACCTCAAAGTTAACATGATTAACTTACTTTATGTACTTTCAAAGATGATCTCATTTCTTAGCTTACATCAACTGACTTGCGACGCACGTTTACGTACGAAAGCATGAGGTGTAACAACATAATTATAACGGTTTTCATACTTAATTCTGGATTTTTAATGACATTAATTGGCTTGATTTCCCGTTACCACATATAATTGTAACGGTGACATTAATGACTAAGAATTCTTCATAACCTCGATCAATGCCGATTTCCCTTCCTTATTTATAACCGTTTCATGAACCTTCGCTCTTTATGATCTTCATCCATTCCGTACCTATTTCTTCTTTTCTAGTTGACAAGTCCGGTACCTTCTCTAGAAAAACACCGGGGGTATTCAGCTCCTGCCTTTTCAATTCTTTTAATTTACTTAACTGGATCTACCACTTGTCACCTTGCTGATGATCCACGTGTCATACATTTTTTCCACCAGTACAAATAGTCCCCCCACTTTTTGGATATTCTCAACTGAATATTCGAGAAGTGGTAAGTATATGGCGGGAATTTCTTGCCATCTTTTCCAGATTATCATAATGCCTTCTTCAAAATGGATGAGACATACATCATGTCCATTTACTGCTAAAGACACGTGTCCCATTGTAATTGGCTCTGCAGTTTGCAGCATCTTTTTAGTATTTTTCTACGGATGCACCAGTCACGAAGTGATGGTTCCATGATGACAGTTCATAATGACCAACTCTGATGACAGTTGCTTTCTCCTATAAATACTTTATCACACTCAATTTCGAAAGTCCCTTCCTTCTTCCTTGCATTCATCTTCCTAACTTCTCGTGTAGTTCTTCATCTTTTTCCTGTATTTCATCCATTAAAGATGTCTTCTCGTTCATTAAATCTTTCTTCGTCATTAAACCCGCATAAAGTGGTGATCACTGATGAATTTTCTCCCTCTACAGCCCTTACCAGAAGTAGGAGATGTGGTAGACTACGTAGTTTAGGTTCGCTGACAACTCGTAGTTCTACCCTCAAAGTAGTAATGCTAAGCCATCGTCTTCTAGGGCTAGAACACCCATAACTCCTAGATCTTCTTCTAGAGGGTAGGATCAGAATGAACCCATGCGAGAACCTACTATTTCTGAGATTGTCCCGCAAGAGTTCTCTTTTGTATCAGATCGTGAAGCTATGAAAAAATAGGTTTCCTCCATAGCTTCTTTTAACCCTGCTGGTCATTACACTAGCTTGATTACCCCAGGCCTTTTTTCCTTGGTTCAACGTGAATGCCATTGGAAAACTGATTTTCCAGTGATGACTCCTAGTGTTAACCAAAGAATCACCTCTTACTATGCAGGTTATTCCTTTGTTTACACCTATCCTTTTACTTTAGCGTTTACTCCTCCCATTGATCCCGTGATATTGATTTATGCCGTTACTTCAATGTTTGCCTCGGCCAAATAGGTCCCATTGTGTGGAGGGCAGTTGCTTTCCTTCGCTACTTATCGGGTTTAATTTTTTCCCCTTTTACCTTCCGTCACTTGCTCCACTTATTTTCTCCAAAACTCTTTCGTGAAGGTGTCTTTTCCTTTGTGGCTAGAAGTAAAAGGGTTTTATTCAGCTCCGAGGATGATCATGACCGTAGCTGGTATGCTCAATTTGTTTCTGCCCTCACTCATGGGTTAGTGGGTGATGAAAACGTGCCTTTCCCTGAAAAGTGAAACTTTGCACGTTAATGTTTTTCCTTCTATTTCCTTACTTTTCTTGACGTTTTGTTTTTCTTCACAAGAGTGTATGTTCATTTTTCAACAACCATGGAAGTCTTTGAAGAAATTATTGACTTCCGGAATTGGGTAGAAAAAATGCTGACCGCTGCTCCCATAGATAATTTTTCACTGAAATTTGGATTGAAAGTGAAAATCACGGTAAATTTTTTATTTTCATGGTTCCCCTTCTCTTTGTTTGTTCCTTTCCTTTAATACATATATTTTTTCCCTTTTTTAGGGTTTGCCAATCGTGGCATCAGCCCCGCTTTTGTTCCTTCTGTGAGGCATCTGTAAGTTCTGCACAAGAACAAATTTTAAGCGTGTCTTCCTCCAAGAGGAAGAATGCTGAAACCCGTGGGTTTGATGATGAAGAGGATACCGAAAAAGGTTCGTCAGTGAGGAAACCACGAGTTAGAAGGCACGTGGTTTCAGATGATAAAGCCCATGTCTCTCAAGATCCCCCTCCGAGTTTACTTCCTTTTAGTCTCGTTGATGAGCCAGAGAATGTCCATTTGGATATCTCTGATGAAGATGCTGGTAATTTTGATAACCCTCCAAGTCCCATTGATAGATTCTTTACCCAAGGTTTTGAGGGTGAAGAAGAATTTGGTCCTATCTCAGAAGAGCCGCCGCTTGCCTCTCTTCCGACGACGTCAAGTTGCTCCCACTGTTAATCCCCCTATTTCTCTGCCTATAGTCACCCTAGTAGTTGCCCCAGCTACTGCTTCTCATGAAGAAGCTGAGCCTTCTAGTGGTAGACGGGCTATGAAGAAAGTTGTAATTGAAGTCCTCGATGGTGGGAATCTATTGAAGAATTTTGGATAAGCTGTTGTGTGGTAAAACCATTGCTTGGTCCCGTCGAAAGGAAAAAGCTCGAGTTTCATAAATCCTTAACCCTGATGAATGACATCATCCATTCTTTCCTCAAGGTATATCTTTACTCTTTTTACTTTCTTCTCCTTCCTTTCATGTTCGTAACTCCCCTTCTTTTGTCTTTTTATAGATCAATTTGACAGATACGGAGCTTATGAGAAGGATTTCTTTGATAGATCAGCAGATGATTGAGTTGCACAGCGAGACTGATAATTGGAAAGAGAAATTTGAAGGCCTTCAACTGGAGAAAGACGTTCTTTCTGAGGAGAAGGGAGCTTTAGAACAACAACTGGGGATAATCACCGCCAAACTAGCGGTTTTAAAAGCTTCCTCCAATCAAGTTAAAAAAACAAGAACATATTGGAATCCTCCTTTGCTGAACAACACTCCAAGTCAACTGAAGAAATAAGAAGCTTGAAAGAGCTCCTTAACCAAAACGAGGTATATGCAGGTGATCTGGTACAAATGCTCACCCAAACTCAACAAGACCTCTGTGTCTCATCGGAAAAGATTCAGTTCCTGGAGAGTTCTCTTACTCCTTTAAAGGCATCTTATGAAGCCTCAGAAGCAGAAAAAGAAGAGTTGAAAGCTGAAATTGAGCAGTGGGAGAAGGATTATGAGGCCCTTGAAGATAAGTTAACACTTGATATTAGTTAGGCTTTCTTGAATACCCGCTTTGAGACCCTAACCGAAGCTAGCCAGGAGGGTTTTGACCTTAATGCTAAAATTGCAAAGGCTAAGGAAGCGATTGATCAAACTCAACAACGTTAAAGCTTCTCAACACCTGAAGATGAAGGTTCTAAAGGTGATCGAGATGGACTTACTCCTCGTGAAGTTGACATTTAACCTTCTTCTTCTCAAGTTGGCCCTTCTTCTCCCATAGATGATGCTCCTTAATTTCTCCTTTGGCTTTTGTGAAAGCAATTTGCCCTTGTTTTGGTTTTTGTTGAAACTATTTTTTCTTTTTGTTTTTGGACAGTTTTTTGAAGATTTTCTCCCCCCCCCCCCC
>MCJB01013204.1:23754-41548 GCA_002018475.1 Nicotiana obtusifolia | reverse complement strand
CCCCCCCCCCCCCCCTATTTTTGGGGTAATGATATAAATATTTCTTTGCTCCATATTATGCTTTCTGCTCTGTAAGTTTCTGTTGCATTAAGTATGCTTTAATAAATCGCGTCTTTTAATATGCACGGATTTTTATGAAAGAGGGTCCCCTTATATTAATAACACCGATGAAGATGACGTCTCATCTTCATATTAGTGCAAATATATGAAATATGAAGTAATTTGAGGAAGTCTTATTTTTTTGAACTTTCAAATAAATAGTCTTATACAACATTATCATAACTGCTTTCTTTGTAGCAGGTCTACAAATACGGGTATATTTTCTCGTGATTAAATCTATGGCCTTAGCCTAGAAGCTCGTGGAAGTATTTTGTAGGTTCTTTAACTCTTTACCACTCATTTTTTTCCACGAGTTTGAACGCCTTTGAAATTTTGATGTTTCTTCAAGGGTTTCTTCAAGGTTTTAACTGTAGCTAAACTATGCTTTTTGTGGTTTACATCTTTTTTCCTTGTGTACCCTTCCATATACATAGTCCCCCCCCCAGTGTTGGAGTATTGAAGCATGAGATCTCGAACACTAGATTAGCTCCTTATATCTAGTCCTTTTCTTGAAAAAAAGGAAATACATACGGGACTCCGAGGTAATTTTTTTAGATGATGACTGCATAAACCTTCTGCCATCAGAAATGTTATAACCTAGACTGGGAACAATTAAGTATTCCGTGTTTCTTTTGGGTCTAATATCATCATTTGATACGAGCCAGCTTTTGCCTATCATCTAAAATAGTTAGTAAAACTTAAATGAAAAAAATAAAATCGAACTTGAATGATACCTAACTATGGGTATTAACCTCTTTTAGAAGTAATACATCTTCAAATGGACTGCATTCAAATGAGATGGTAACACCTTGCCGTCCATGGTTTTCAATTCGTACTCTCCTTTTCCAGAAATGCCTTTAACTTTATATGGGCCTTCCCAATTTGGACTCAACTTTCCTGCGTTTGCTGCTTTTGTTGATTGGAATATCTTTTTGAGGACGACGTCCCCAATCTTGAAATACCTCAGGTTTGCCTTCTTGTTATAGTATCGTCCAATCATTTACTTTTGAGACGCCATCCGTACTAATGCTGTTTCTCTTCTTTCTTCCGTCAAATCCAAATTTACTCGCAGATCTTCTTCATTTGTTTCCTTATTTGCATGTGTATACCTCGTGCTTGGTTCACCTATCTCAACTTGAATTAGAGCCTCCGTTCCATATACAAGTGAAAATGGGGTTTCTCCCGTGCTAGTTTTTGCCGTTGTTTGGTAAGCCCATAACACACCTGGTAGTACTTCTGGCCATTTTCTTTTTGACTCTTCCAATCGCGTTTTTAAGTTGTTGACGATGACCTTATTCGTCGACTCAGCTTGCTCGTTAGCCACTGGGTGGTAAGGTGCCGAAGTGATCCGTTTAATCTGCCAGCTTTGGAAAAAATCAGTAACTTTCGCACCTATGAATTGCGGCCCATTATCACAAATGATCTCCTTTGGGACTCCAAATCGACATATTATATTTCTCCAAATGAAATCCGTAACTTCCTTTTCTCGCACCTGTTTAAAGACACCTGTTTCTACTCATTTTGAGAAATAATCCATTAGAATTAACAAAAACTGTACCTTTCCCTTAGCTTGAGGCAATGGTCCTAGGATATCCATCCCCCATTACACGAAGGGCCATGGTGATATAACTGAATGCAACAATTCCCCCGGCTGATGCATATTATTAGCGTATCGTTGGCATTTAGCACACCTTGCTGCAAAGCTTTCTGCTTCCTCTTCCATTTTGGCCAATAGTATCCTGCTCATGAATGTCTTCACCAACGATCCCCCCAGCATGATTGCTACAATGCCCCTCGTGTACTTCTCTCATTACATATTCTATTTGTGATGGTCCAAGGCAACGTGTTAAAGGTCCAACAAATGTTTTGCGATATAATTTCCCAGGAATTAAGCAATAATGAGCAGCCTTCAACCGTAACAGTCGGGATTTCTTTTCGTCCTCAGGAAAAATACCATATTGCAAAAAGTTTACAAATTCGTTTCTCCAATCCCACGTTAAATTATTGAAATTTATCTCACTCTTGGTTTAGTCGAGGGATGAATGATATAAATGTACCACAACAACATTTTCTGCATTTGTTGCATCAGCGACAAACGCGAGACCCGCCAATGCATCTGCTTCTGCATTTTCCTCCCTGGGTATTTGCACAGCTTTCTATTTCTAGAACTGCCTAAGTAATTCTCGTACCTTTTCGAGGTACTGTTGCATTCGTGTCTTTCTTTCCACGTAAGTCCCTTGTATTTGATTGACTACTAGTTGCGAGTCACTTTTGATCACGATTTTTTCAATACCAAGCTCTCGTGCAATTTCCAAGCCTGTAATCGCAGCTTCATACTCTGCCTTATTGTTAGTAATTGGGTAACATTTTACTGCCTATCTTGTTACTTCTCCCCAGGGTGGAATTATAACAATCCTCAATCATGCTCTTTTAACATTTGAGGAACCGTCAGTAAGCAATGTCCAAGTATTCATATTAGCTCCGGTAAATATTTGTAGCTCTTTTTCTGCTTCAGAAACTAAGCTTGAGCTAAAATCTGCTACAAAATTTGGTAATACCTGAGATTTTATAATGGTTCTAGGCTGATACATAATATCATATTCACTGAGTTCTATAGCCCATTTAGCTAAACTTCCTGATAATTCTTGTTTATGCAATATATTCCTTAATGGAAAAGCAGTTACACAGAAATATGATGACACTGAAAGTATGGTTGTAACTTCCTTGATGCCATAATTAAAGCTAAAACAAGTTTTTCTAAGTGAGGATATTGTGTCTCTGCATCTAGTAAAGACTTACTAATATAATAAATCGGAGATTGTTTACTTTTATCTTCACGTACCAATACTGCGCTTACTGCTACTTCTGACACAACAATGTAGATGAGCAATCTCTCTCTGTCTTTTGGTTTTGCTAACAGAGGTGGATTTGATAGATACGCCTTTAAGTCCTTCAGAGCTTTTTGATACTCGTCAGTCCATTCAAACTGATTTTGCTTTTTTAATACTGAAAAGAACTTAAAGCATTTTTCCGATGAATTGGACATAAACCTTCCCAGAGCCGCTATTCTACCTGTTAATCTCTATACTTCTTTCTTGCTCGTGAGTACATCTGGAATTTATTCAATAGCTTTGATCTGTGCGAGATTTACTTCAATACCCCTGTTAGAAACAAGAAAACCAAAAAATTTATCTGAAGCTACGCCAAAAGCGTACTTTTCCGGATTCAACTTCATGTTGTACTTGTAGAGAATTTCAAAGGTCTCAGCCAAATGTTGAAAAGGATCCCCTGCCTATGTTGACTTGACCAACATATCATCTATGTAGACCTCCATAGTTTTTTCCACGTGTTCTTGAAATATTTTGGTCACTAATCTTTGATATGTGGCTCCAGAATTTTTCAAACCAAATGGCATGACTTTATAGCAATAAGTCCCTTTGTTTGTGATAAATGAGGGTTTTTCCACATCTAAAGGGTCCTTTTTATCTGATTATAACCAGAATAAGCATCCAAAAAACTTAAAAGCTCATGACCTGCGGTAGAATCAATTAATAGGTCTATGTGTGATAAAGGAAATGAATCTTTAGGACAAGCCTTATTGAAATCAGTATAACCTACACAAACCCGCCATTTTCTATTCTTTTTTAGAACCATAACAATATTAACTAACCAGTCAGGGTACTTTACCTCTCGTATTGAACCGAATTTCAGAAGTTTTTGTATCTCTTCCTGGATCACTTGATTTTTGAAGGCCCCTTGCTTCCTTTTCTTTTGCTTGACAGGTGTGTGTAACGGATCCTCATTTAGCCTATGAGTCATCATCTCTGGTGATATACCTGTCATATCTGAATGTGATCAAGCAGAGCAATCTGCGTTAGCATGTAAAAATTCAATTAACTTACCTTTAATTTCTGGGCTCACATTTATTCCGATGTAAGCTTCTCTATCTGGCCAGTAGACAAATAATATCACAACTTCGAGCTCCTTCGTGGTTGTTTTAATGTTCTCATTTTCCTCTGGCTCTTAAATCACATCAGGTCTTGAATCCACACCAGTCTGACCTTGTGTGTTTTCAGTTGAGGTATGGACAGACGCGTCCTCTACTGAATTCTTTAATTGCTATTTCGCTTCTGCATCGTTGGCTGTTGTATTTGCAATCACCACTGAATTAATGCTCCGTGAAGCGTGTTGATCTCCCCGGATTTGTCGGATCCCCTACTGTGAAGGGAATTTGATAACTTGATGCAACATGGACGGGACAACATTAATATCATGAATACATGGCCTTCCCAAGATTATATTATAGGACATGTCCGCGTCTATTACCTGAAACTTTGTATCTTTGATGACAGCTTCTGCAAATGTAGCCAACACAACTTTTCCTTTCGTTACGACGCTTGAATTATCAAATCCAGATAAATATTGTGCCTTTGGAATGACCTTATCATTAGCTTGCATTTGATTTACCACTCTCAGCAAAATGATATTTACTGAGCTACCTGGGTCAATCAAAACTCGTATACCAGTATCATGTACAAGTAAAGATACCCATGCATCATTGTGAGGAATCATCAAGCCATCTGCATCTTTGTCATCAAACATTATACTGTCACCTTCCAAGACTTGGCGAACTCGTTTCCCGTGAGTGACAATAACCTTTGAAGTCTTTTTTGCAGTCGTGTACGTTACCCTATTGACTTCATCTCCTCTTATTATAAAGTTTACCGTTCTCTTTGGTGATGGAGGCTTTGGGGGTTCTTCCTGTTTTTTATGTATGATTGTCTCCCTTTCTCACTGAACAGATCAGTAAGACAACCTTACTTTAGTAGATATTCAACTTTCCCTTGCAAAAGCCTGCAGTCTGCTGTTCTATGGCCATGGTCATTGTGAAACTTGCACCAGAAATCTGGGTTCCTTTTGTTTGGATTTGGTCTTATCTCGTTTGGCCATCGCACTTTATCTCATATTCCTCTTAGAACAACCACCAGAACAACCACCACTTTAGAGGTGCTGACGTCAAAGCTATAATCTCTTATTCTTGCTTGAGTATTGGAATCGTTGCTTCGGGCGTCTCGCTCCTTTTTGAATATGGAAGAAGAACTTGCGTCTTTTTGCCATGATCTTGAATCAACGCGTGCATCCTCTTGTTTAGGTCGGGAATCTCGCCCCGCAGGTCCAATGTAAGGCTCGTACCTATTTTTAACAGACATTCTACCTGATTCCGAGCGTCTTAAACCTGGTCTTTCATCTACCCTTGGCTGTGTAATCATATCTTCTTCTATCCGTAGCTTCGTGCTATATCGATTGTACACATCGTCCCAAGTCGTTGCAGGAAACTCCTGCAAGATTTCTTTAGCCTCCTCATGGCTTCTGAACTTTTATCGTTCAAGTTGCTTGCAAATGCCATAGCAGCCCAGTTATCAGGTACTCGCGGCAGCATCATTCTTTCACGTTGGAATCTATCAACGAATTCTCTAAGCAATTCTATACTCCCCTGTTTAACTTTGAAAATATCCTCCATCCTTTATTCAACTTTCTAAGCTCCTGAATGCACCTTTATAAATGAATCTGCAAGCTCAGCAAAAGAATCATTGAGTTTTCAGGTAAGAGTAAGTACCAAGTAAATGCCCCTTTTGTGAGAGTTTAGCCAAATTTCTTAACCAAAGCTGATTCAATTTCCTACCTGGTTATATCATTGTCTTTCATGCATGTAGTGAACGCAGTAACGTGATCCCGAGGGTTGGATGTCCCGTCTTATTTTGGAATATCAGGCATATTAAACATTTTGGGAATTAGCAAAGGTGCTGCACTTGGCTTCCAAGGTTGTTGTGAATACTTGTCAATATCCACACCTTTAATCACAGGAGGCATGCCAGGTATTTGTTCTATACGTCATTTTTCTCCTTCAACTGTTTCTGCAAAGTTAGTACTAAACTTTGTAAAGTAGAATTATTTGGTGTACCTGACCCTCCATAATTGTAACCGTTTTCATATTTAATTATGACTTTTGACTGATATTAATTGTCTTGATTGCCGGTTATCACATATAATTATAACGGTGACATTAATGACTGAGGATTCTTCATAACCACGATCAATACCGATTTCTCTTAATTATTTATAACAGTTTCATGAACCTTCCCTCTTTTTGGTCTTCACCCATTCCGTACTTATTTCTTCTTTTTCAGCTATCAGATCTAGTACCTTTTCTGTCAAAACACCGTGGGTATTCCGCTTGTGTCTTTTCAATTCTTTTAACTTACTTAACTAGATCTGGCACCACGTGTCATACATTTTTTTTCCACCAATACAGTGAGACTCTTCGTCGCAAATTTGAATTTAATCAGATTCTAATGTGGATACCGAATATCTAATTGAAAATAAAAACTCGTAAACGGCCATAAGGAGCATCATTTTCCTCCATTCCATTTTCCCTTTACCCAGGACCTATTGCACTTTGGGCTCCCTAAGAAGCCTAAGAAATTAGGCCTTGTCGAGTGCGAATCATTAGGCCCAACTAATGGGTCAAATTTATGTAGAAATAGTGCTCACTGGCCTATGTTATACCATGTTTTATAAAATTAGTGATTGTTATGAAGATACAAATTCTATAAGTGAACTTCTGAAATTTTCAATTACTGTTATTTCAATAACAGAAGTTGAGAAGTAGCTATCTATGAATTTATACTTTCTTGTCGCTTACTAATGTCCTTCTACTAATCATGTACTGAGATAATCAGACACAATTCTTCATCGAATAGAAGAAAAATTGATTATCACAAACTTCGTAATAAATAATTTTTCTAGAAAAAATTCCCACGGCTAATGAAGGGATCGGTGTTATAGTTAGTTGATACATAACTTATGACTGGACCATTGATACATATATAACTTATGACTGCACCATAGATGCAAGGTTCCAATCCTATCAAAATCATTATATCCTATCTTCCCGTCCCCTGTTATTTATGGAACCATAAAAGAATTTTTACAAGGTACTAAAAGAATAGTCAAACAGAGAGAGTTCATAAATTGAATAGAAAACAGAAAATGGGTTAGAAACCAGTATTAGGTTTATTAGCCATAAGTACTAGACTTTTCATTACTTAGTAAGTGTATCTTTACTTCTTTTATTGGTATGTACAAAATTAGTAGTCTACTTTGTACGATAAATTTTATTGATGACTACATGAGATAGGTTAGTTGGTAAAATTTCACGGAACGCCCTAATTGGTCGCTTGGTCGCCCCATGTAACTGTACCCACTTTTTAAAATAAATTAAACTAGTACCTAATATTTAGGAAATTTCAGATATCTCTTTCTTCTTCTCTGTTATTGCTTCTTCATTGCTGCTTCTTCTCTCCTCCCTTTTTTTTTTCTTCCTTGTCTAAAAACTGAGATTCAAACTTTGATTTGGTACTTGTATGTAGCGGAGAAATTGAAAGCTACCATTTTTTAACCTAGCGAAAACTTGTTGGATAGTGACCTCGTTGAAACTGACGAAACAGACCTTTGAAGTTGCATTGAAAAGATAGACGAACTTCTTATTCAATTCTGAAGTTGCATTGAAGAGATAGCTGAACTTCAAATTCGAATCTGAAGTTGCATTGAAGAAATAGAAGAACTTTAGATCCGATTTTGAACTTGTACTTTGAAGAGATGGAAGAGCTTCATATTCGATTCCGAAATCCCAAGTTTGTGAATTCTGAAGTGATTAGACACGAAATCTGAAGTGTGTTCCGAAGTGAGTAAATGTTATAAAATTTTTGTGGAATGTGTTGTATGACTTCAATAGTGGCCCTCAATTCACGTATATCTACACTTCTGTAGAAGCATTTGGGCCTTTAAGGGGATGTTAATTGGAAAAATACACGAGACGTCAAACATATACACTATATTTATCATTCATGACTATATTTTCAGCAAATTTACCATTAGTAGCTATATTTAAATTTTATAGCATTCATGAAATAAGAGATTAATTATTTTGATAGAGCGCCGGCTTAGTTAGCGGAGATATTGAGTTCGACTCTCAATGGTAGCATTTTATTTTTCTGCATTTCGCCTTAGCAACGAATACAGTCGATACGAATACAATTGATACTAGTTGTATCTTTTGTATACATCCTTGTATTTCGCGTTGGTTACAGTTGATACGTGTTGTATTCGTTATGCGAATGAATACGTGCGAATGAAATACAACTAATACATGTTGTATTCGTTGCGCGAACGAATACAGTTGGCACATTATGTATTTGTTGCGCGTCTCAATACAAGTAATACAAGCTCGTAACAATTGAACAGTAATTATAAATAATAATTGATAAACTATATTTACTAGGCTCTAAACTATATTGCTTGTCTGAGTCCAATGCTATCTGAGCCTAATTTTATACTTGACTCATGGGCCTAATTTTATATCTGACTCAGCTCTCCAATAATGGATGGAAAAATGTAGAAATGGCACAAATAGCCGGTTTGAGCATCCTATTTACACCCTAATCAGTTTTTAAAAATTATTTAACGTTTAGCCAATTTTGGCAATCATTAAACCTTCGAATCTGAAGTTATAAACTGCCATTGTCTAACTTCATTTTTGAAGGCGAAGGTCTGAAATTTGAACTGCTAAATCTAAACTTCAGACCTTCAGTTGAGTTTGAATTGCATTCAAACTTGCTAGGCTTTGGCCATGCCTAACTTCATACTTGTGATTGAAATTTTAGACTTAATAGTCTGAATATGATTTTGATGTGGCTAAACTTTAAAACTTCGTAAAGTTTACACTATATTTTAAATAATAGACCTAGAAACGACTATGTCTGCACTTCACCCTGGGAAAAGGGTGAATAGGCTCGAAATTTGTGTTTGATTTGTCACCTTTTTGTATAACACTTGACTTCTTAATGATGTTTGGTTTTAAATTGGTTTTAGAGAATATATCTATCTAAAACAGAAACCACTCTTGTTTAAATTAAAACTTATGCTCATTTTCCAAAATATAAACCAACACCAATCAGTTTTTCAAAACTAAATTGTTTTTGTTTCTAAGGACAATTTAATCCAATGGTTTGTTTTTAGAGAAATAATGTTGTTGGTGCTCAAATGTTTCTGAGTCACTGCAGAAGATGCTTTTTGACCTTGGGGTTTATGTGGTGTCTCTTTGTTGCGTAAATGTGTATGCGACTCGAACCGTCTTGCCTATTTAGTTTGTGGGCGTTTGGACATCAGAATTGTGCGGAAAAAAGTAAAAAAATATTTAAGTACATGATATTTAAAATTAGAGTTGTATTTATTTTTATAGCCAAACTGATTTTGAAAAAAATATAAAATAATTTCGGAAAAAATGAAATTTTTTTAACGTCCAAACGGGCCCTTGGTTGCTCAGGCTCGAAGATGAATTTGACTAGATTTGAGGACAAGCAAAATTGTTAATTCTTCTTGAAAGTTAGTCGAAGCAACAGAGAATCTAATCCAAACACAATCTAAAACCTAGTCTACACCAGCATAGCAGTTATAAAAATATTTTTCAAGCAAAATGTTACATTGTTACAATATATATTTTTTTCACAAAATTAAGCCTAAAACAAAATCCAATTCACCCAAGTCTTCATCGATATGCTATTCAAAATTAGAAATAACTTCAGGTTGACTATGCTATTCAAAACTGGAATGCAAAAAGCATATAATGATATTATAATTTCCCACTCCTGATTGTCATGGTTGAAACAAAGACAATTATACAACCAGAACAAGAGTAGCTACTAATTTCTTCACAAACTAGAAGAGTACTGAGGACCAAAAAGCTTTCCTCATCGACAGACCATTACTTCAATTCCCTTAGCACAAAAATACTATAGAAATCCATCCCCAACCCTACAAGTTCATTACATAACTGAACAGCTACTAGTGGTGTTCTCGTCACCACTAGGCTCAACATAAGAGGAACCAGTAGCTGGAGGAACGAAAGGAGACATCATTTGAGGTTGTTGCGCAGCATGCCTGTTGTACATCATTGATGTTGGCTTGTACTGCTGATAACTATTAGTTGTAAATCCAGCTGAAGATCCTTGTATAATATTATTTGGATGAACTTGAAATCCTCTAATTCCCATTAAGTTGGAATTATTATTTCCTCCTCTCAAAACAGCAGCAACATTATTGTTAGTCCCATTCCCTTGAAAACCAGCAAGATTGACATTTGAACCACACCCCCTAATTGTGCACTATTCATATTCATTACTTTCATTGCCATGTTTTGATTTGGAATTACTACTTTCTTGCTAGCATTAACATTTCCATTGTTGGGAGTGGCAATATTAGCTGCTGATATTGCTTTCTTTGCATTGTTTGCTTCTGCATTTTGTTGCTCAAGAATTGCTATTTGTTGGTTTGCTTCCTCTCTAATAAAGTTCGTCTCTTCCTCAGCATAATCTTCCTCCTCATCTTCATCAAGATTATAATCATCTTCCTCTTCTCCTATAAAGCTCAAAACTTGTTGGTTGTTCTTGAGGTCGGATTCAAGATCCTTAATCTGATTTTGCTTTTGATTTTTGTTGTCCTTTCCATCTTTGATGCAGTTGGGGTTCTGTTTCTGGTTATGATTAGTTTTTTGAGACCAAAGCTCAGCATCTTTACCAGCTCTAATCAATTTCTTAATTAGAGTTCCTGAATCTACAGTTCCAGAAACTATGACTTTTTGCTGCTCAGTGTCTATGTTTACTTGGTAAACACCTGTCAAAAGATGAAAAACAATAAAATGATTCCCTTTGTTTCAATTTACGTGGAGTGTTCGATTTGGTCGAGTAAAAAAATAATTTATTTGTGCAACTATAAATTATTTCATTAACATAAAATAAAAAATTTACTGTTAATTATATTTAAATATATAAAATTAAAAAGTATGTCACCTAAAATTGGAACAGTGGGATTTGAAATCAACCTTTGGACTGCCTTAGAGACTCCTAAAGACTCCTTAGTTTTCACTAATTAATGGAAAACAAAGTATTTTCAAAAGATTAAACTCCACAAGAAACTCTTACTAAGGATCATCAAATCTCAGTGTTTTCTTGACTTGCACAATCAAAGTTTAATCTCTGGAAAATTATCAAGCCATTTGAAGACACTCTAAGAAGTCATACTAGTACTCGCTCTCTCTCTCTTTTTAATAAGAAGAATACTATACTCTTATGTCGAAGAGTAATGAGATTATTACTAGTACATAAGAGCCAAAATACCAAGAAAAAGACAGTGAGAAAAGTAAAACCTTCATTATTTTGAAGAAGCTTCTTCATTTTCTGCTTGCACCCATTACAATGTATGTTCACTCGAAGAACACAGGTCTGCAAAAAGGGAATTAATGAAAGATGAACATTAAAAAAAGGTGGAGAAGAGACAAGGAAGGAAACATAGAACCAAAATAATAATTTACAGAAGAAAAATCACAAGCCAACTTTATGGTACAATAGTAGAACATGGTCTTGAGATAGAGAAATATACCTGGATTTTTAGGAGCTTAAAATCTTCATCTTGAGTCATTTCTTCAGCGCAATTTCAACAGAATGATCTTCTACAAGTAGTAGCGAATATAAGCACCGCTTAAAAGCTATATATACAATGTGGAAAAGAGGTGGTGTTGTTTCATGGGAGTATTATATTTCAACTTAGAGGAGGTAGCTTGACTCGATACGGAGTTTAAAAGAAAATAAAAAGACTTTTAAAACTTGTGTCTTAAAAACTTAAGAGATAAAAGTTTTATAGGATCATGATATTTGTGTGGTGATAAAAATTTCCATTAAAAATAAAATAAAAAGTTTAAAATTAAATTATTTCTAATTACAAAAATGTATCGTTATTTTTTAAACGAACTAACAAAGAAAATGAGTTATTTAAAAGGCGTCCGTTTTTTACTTTGAAAAAAGCCTAAATACTTTCTTTTTCACTCATCTTGAGTTCCTCTTATTTAAAGGAAAAACAAAAAACTGAGGAAAAAGTGTCTTGAGAAGGGGTTAAATTGAAAAGTGTCAGTAAATGCCAAGACAGGAGAGAGAAGAAAAGTCAGAAGAAGGAGATTGGAGTACTATAAAAAAGGAGGGGAGAAGAGTAGAGTGAAGCAGCAGTGATATGTAGCTTTGCTCTGAAATCTGAGAGGATGTGATTTAACGTTAAATACTGTGTGAAGGAGAGAAAAAAGAAGAGCGATTTGACAGGCTAACTTCGATACCTGTCCTTTTTGTCACATATAGCTTTATATATCCTACGACCCACACATACAGTCTCCCAACCCCAACACACCGTTTTTATGTGTAGGTGCACTTCACTTTGTGTGCATTTTCTGACCTCAATGGCTCCCTCTTCCACGAGCTTAGTTACAATCACATTTTCTAAAGTAAACCATTTTTTCCTGCAAATTTAATCGACTCACTTAGACAACGTTCTACTTTGGTAAATAGATTCTGCTTATGCGTCTTATAAGTTTGACTGAATGTGAAATTTAATAAAGTACGAAAAACTTTTATATTTTGTAGTTTTAAATAAAAGATGTGAGTAGTATATCAAATATTTTAAATCTTATGATTTTAATTATGTCACGTGAAAAGTTGAAGCTAAAGATTACAAAATATAGAAAGATATACTATTATTTTTTAAATAAATTAAAAAGGAAATTAAAAAACATAAACTAAGGCAAAAGTAATTATTGTGGTGCCGAAAGAAGTGGCGACTCTTCTTGAGAATCAAAAATATTGAGCCGAGGAAAACCCTATGAGTCTATACTGAATAAGGTAACACAACTAGTTGGGACAGTGCAAAATATATTTCCAGCCATCTGCAGTTTTGTCTTCTTTTTTTTTTGAGCTATAAATATTCTCAATTCTGGTAATAAAATTTTTATTTACCAAAGCTTTTTTTTTTTTAGGTGACAACAAATTAAACAGGCATGATATTGAAGGCAAGACATTGGTTTAACACAACGTGGGAGAATGTCCAAAAAAATCATTACAAACGAAACATGATGCATCCAATCAAAAGTGCATCTTTAAAATTAAATATGAGTGCGCCACTAAAAAAGTAAAGAAAATATATTAAGTGAAAATTGAGCTTTATTTCTCTTGATAAATAACTCAATCTTTGATCAAGTGCATTATCCAATCTTTATAAATCGGGTGCCAACTGTTAATATTATACCACTTATAAAAAATATATATATAAAATATCTAATTTTATAGAGATGAGAAACCATAAGTTCACGTGCCCCATAATCCTCTGTATAAATCCGCGTTGAGTGCATCATTAAAATATTTGTGCCTTTGGACATTTACACTTAATCGATAGATAAATAACAATGTGCTTGGATATAAACTTTTATCATTTAACAGAGATTATTGAGAGTATATTCTTTCCTTAATAGATTACTTAATGATGGTAGGATTATCACGCCCCGAATCTGGGCCCGAACTTAATACATCACCCGATGCCTAACTATATGTTACCGAGCGAACCAACTGGCTGGCTGAATCAACATGTGATATCATAACATACTGAATACGAAATATAAACTAACACATGTTGATACACTAGATGTCTGAATGATATAAATCAAAGTGCAAAGACACTAATATAACTCTGAAACATATTTGTAGTCAACATTGTTGACATGAAAATCTTGCGACTGTGTCTAACTGTTACTCTAGTCTATGAAGCCTTTAATGAAGTACTAAAAATACTGACTGTCCGTAAATACTGAAAGACTGTAAAGTAATTATAATGCCCTGAAAGAACTGGAGCTCACCAAATAGCTGGTACAAAAATCCTACCGCTCTGAATCATCAACCTGTAAATTGTTATATGCATCGTGAGATGCAGGCCCCGGGCGAAGGGGACATCAGTACATTTGAATTGTACTAGTATGCAAAGCAACTAATAGAAAGAACTGTAAATACTGAAACTAAAACTGAACTGATAACTGATAATAAACAAAGAAGTAAGGATATAAAAACTCCCTCTTCGGAATAATAAACCAATTGTTTATCTGAAAAAATAATCTATAGCCTCGGGTCCGATATATATGCGTACAAGCTACGTATCCGGCCCAAGTATACGTATACATAACTGTGGTCTCAGGCCCAAAGATGCATAAATCATAAACTACGGCCTCTGGCCCAAATATGCATAAAGCATAAACTACGGCCTCATGCCCAAATACAGGTGTTCAACATTTAGGGATTTAAAATCAGGAACTAAGATTCACATTGCAATACGTGATGCTGAAATACCGAAACATACTGAGTTACATGATACTGGAATGCTGAGTATGACTAGACTGAGACATGTATTCATGAACTGATTAAGAAAACTGAAACTTCAACTGTTTATGACATGCTGAGTAATCTAGACTGAGACTTATTGGCATCAAACACAAGTCTATATTGATTACGCACTGAGTTCACAACGTTCAGAATGAAAGTCATGAACGAATTACGAAGCTAGAGAATAGAAGTTCTACTACTATTCAAGAAACTAAGCTTTATTATAGTTCTGAGGCAAGTAGTAACGCTGTAAAAGAAACGTAGTACAGGGAGAATCATTAACATTCCCAAACATAGAGAGTTAGCCTCACGGACATTGACTTTGACCTTTTTAAGCACATCACAATTTTTGTACCTCTTTCAAAGATAATCTATGTGAATATATATCAAGAGGAACCAATTTTAGCACTAATGCTCGTGTTTTAGCCATTTAGGCATTTTATCAAACACCTTATGAGCGTAAAACCTCATAGCCCTTATTTAATGGTATTTACTTCACTTAATTCTCATTCTACTACTTCTAGGTAATTCTACAATCCCAAATAGATGTAACTAACACCATTTTCTCATCATCCAAATGTTTACACAATCTTAAGTCAACAACCCAAAACCCTAGCATAGTTCACATGATTCTCTTTATCAAACTCACTTACTATTCTCCCAAGAACTTATCAATTCATAGTTGTAAATGATTAGGGAGTAGAAGCATTACCTTTTTGAAGTTCAATCCTCTTGAATTCGAGTTCTAGGATTTCGTTTCTCAACAATGATATCTCAATCGAATATCTGATGATTTGAAGGGTTTACCCATGTTAATAAAGTGTTGTAGAATTGAAATTAACTTAGAATCATCGTTAGAACTTACCTTAGATGATGGAGGGACCTTGGAGGAAGTTGGGTACTTGAGAGCTCCCCTTTCTACAGCAAATCTACGTATTTAGGGTGTAAGGAACGAGGTAGGATTTAAATAAGCGTAAATGTCCTAAAATTGAGGAGAAAATAAAAGTGGCTCTGATAGATATCGTCGGCGCGGGGGCATCATCATAGGCGCCAAAATGACAGAGGAAGGCACCATCAGAGGCTCCAAAACTACACAGCCTTACATCGTCGGGGGCGCTAAAGTTAGTGCTCTGAACAGTGCCACTATCTATGGCTATGAGTTTTCATGGCCTTGCACTGTCTAAGGCTGGAAGACAGACCTTTCATAAACTTAGTCGTTTCTATCGAATCTTATGCATCTCACTCTCCGTCTTAATTTCAAAATAACTATTTCCACCTGTACTCATCTCAATAGGACTTCACATGTCTAAACTGTCACATTAATATTCATTTAACACATTCACACCTAATTCAAATTTACGGAGTGTTACAAGGGGATATAATTTGGTGCAAGACCCGTGCAAATAAGTACATTTAGCTACACGAGCTTTGAGCTCTCTCTTGTTAACTTCATTTGTTCGTACTTCGTACCCTACAGACTACAGTCCTACGACAATTCCAACGTACCTTCACGGGGATAAAAAATAGATGAAATATTGTACAGAGTTGAGGGCAGGATCGTTTACACTAGAGCAGCGGAATAAACGGAGTAGCGTCTAATTAGGGAACATCAAATGGAGTAGCCTTTCCAAAACCAGTTGATTGAACAGTAAAACTAATTAATATCAGGAAATCCGACTTGTTAAAAGCACTAGTTGACTTGAGTATTAACTTTTAGACAAATGGAAAATGTTCCACTAGATAACTAAACATGAGGTCATTAGAATTCAATCTCATCGTTCTGATTCGAATTTATATAATATTGACATGTAAAATTTTTTGTCTACTATTAGTATATGTAAACCAAATACTCCAACTAATGCATAAAAATAACTCTAATCGAGTACGTTTTTCTTTTTTTCTCTTTTTTTCTTTTTGGCTAATAATAATCGAGTACGTTCCTATTATAGGAAAACTCTTTCAAAGACAAAATTCACACTTCACATACAGATATTTGGCTTGTTTTGTCATTGGTGAAATGGACCGGACAGTTTCTATGTATTCTAGCTCAATAATTGTAGTCTCAAATATTGAAAAATGGACATTCGCTTTGAGATTGTTGCACTTGGTTATTGTCACTATTCCATGTCTTTTAAATTATTGGAAAATCAAGTAGAATTATTGATTGCGGAGTCCTTTCTGTGGTAATATGTACGTAGTTATTAGAGTGCATCTGTTGCTGATGAATCTTTGATGCCTACTTAACTATATTAGAAATAATTAGTAAACTGTTAATTCATATTTTATTTTTCTTTATTCTATTCTTTTATTTCACAAAATATTGATGTGAATATAATGTACATACAAACAAAGATACTCCCTCTAATTAAGTTTATGTGAACATATTTTTTTTTCGTTTGTTTCAAAAAGAATGAATTCTTTTTAAATTTAGTAGTAGTTAAACTCCGTATGCAGTCAAATAGATTCACATAAATTAGAATAAATGGAGTAATTAATTAGAAAATAGTAGATTATTCGAGTACTTAGGGAATCGTAATTATATTAGTGCAGTCGGGAAAAATAATTGTTTGCTGTTTACATTACATCAAGGAACATAATTAAACCTGACATGAGGTTTAATTTTTGCATCATAAACCTGAACAGTAGTGTTTAACAATATTGTTAGCTAGCGTTTGGCCATAGATTTGTAAATTTGTATTTAAAATCTGATTTGGGTGAAGTTTGGTTTGAAGATGAAAATCTGTTTGGACATAATTTTTCAAAACATAGTTTACTTTTTTATTTTGAAAAAACATGACATGTGACTTGTATCCATAAGTTCTAAAAATTATCAAAAATACCCAACAATACCAAACAAATAAACTTGCTAATCTTGTATATGCAGAACCTTCATCCATGCCATTCATTATCATTATCACAAACCGTAGTCCTGAACATATATAAATTTGACACAAAATTATTATTTTTATAATGAGCTATATAATATACTATCTTAAAACCATAACATGATATTTTAATATCAATTGCTAATAATACAGTTACTAGCTACTATAATTTGTCAATTTCCAATAATATTGCAAGATCCATCAATTCCAAAAGAAAATGATAGTAATTAGCTGGGGGTTAGTTGGGTCATTATCGATGGTGGGCATTTTTATAAAATATAAAAGTTTAAGGTAATTTTTAAAATTGTTAAAAGATCAAACAGTGATATTTTTGGGCCAAAAATATGTCTAGAGCTAGTTTTAAAATTTAAAAATTATGTTTTTAAAATCTGCCAAGACATGAATAAAATCTATAAACTAAGAGTGGCTATTGGTCCGGTTCACACCGGACCGTACCGGTTTCAGATCGGAATCCGGCCCGGTGTGAACCGTACCTTTTAAAGTGGG
>MCJB01013204.1:0-14145 GCA_002018475.1 Nicotiana obtusifolia | reverse complement strand
ATCCCACATGAGCTTATGAAAGGGCCCATGAAGTCAATACCCCAAACATCGAATAGTTCGATTTCCATAACAAATTTCATAGGCATCTCATGCCTCCTCAAAATTGGCCCCTATCGTTGGCATTGGTCGCACGACTTCACCAACTGATTGGCATCTTGATAAATGGTTGGCCAGTAATATCCGCACTCCAAGACCTTTGCAACTGTTCTGTTGCCCCCATGATGACCCCCAACTGGTGAGTCATGGCATGCTTTCAGGATCGGTAGCATTTCTTCCTCGGGTACGCACCTTCGAATGATGTTATCCGCGCAGACACGGAACAGGAATGGTTCTTCCCAATAATAATTTCGAGAATCCCTCAAGAACTTCTTCCTTTGGTACGATTCCAATCCTTCCGGAATAAAATCGCTGACAATATAGTTAGCGATGTCAGCATACCATAGAGCAGTTGAATTTGATATCATCAATATATGCTCATCTGGAAAGGAATCATTTACCTCTAGCTCTTCTTTTTGCCTACCTGCTTCCTCCAATCTAGACAAGTGATCTGCCACTTGATTTTGCGTTCCTTTACGATCCATGACTTCAAAGTCAAATTCTTGTAGCAGTAAAACCCATCGGATTAGTCGGGGCTTAGCATCCTTTTTCGCCATTAAATAACGGAGAGCAGCATGATCTGTATACACAATCACTTTGGAGCCCAATAGATATGCACGGAATTTCTCAAATGCGTACACAATAGCTAACAGCTCCTGCTCCGTTACAGTATAATTCATTTGCGCTCCATTAAGTGTCTTGCTAGCATAATACACTGGATGAAGAATTTTGTTGTGCCTTTGCCCCAGCATCACACTAATAGCTACCCCGCTAGCGTCACACATAAGCTCAAAAGGTAACGACCAATCCAGTGTGACAATGATAGGAGCAGTGGTGAGCTTCGTTTTCAATTCTTCAAAAGCAGTGAGGCATCTTTCATCAAAGACGAACTTGATATCTTTCTCTAAGAGTTTGCATATTGGGTGTGCAATCTTTGAGAAATCTTTTATGAAACGTCTGTAGAATCCAGCATGCCCTAGAAAGCTACGGACACCTTTCACTGACGTAGGAGGAGGGAGCTTGGAGATGATCTCAATTTTTGCCTTATCCACCTCAATACCATGCTTGGATATCTTATGACCCAAAACAATACCTTCATCTACCATGAAGTGGCATTTTTCCCAATTTAATACAAGGTTTGTTTCTTCGCATCGTTCAACACCTTCTTGAGATTCTTGAAACATTGCTCAAATGTTTCCCCGACTACTGAGAAATCGTCCATAAAGACTTTGAGGAAGTCTTCCACCATATCAGAAAAAATCGACATCATGCACCGCAGGAATGTAGCTGGAGCATTGCATAAGCCGAAAGGCATTCGACTGAAAGCAAATGTTCCATATGGGCAGGTGAATGTTGTCTTCTCCTGATCTTCCAAAGCAATATTTATCTGATTGTACCCGGAGTATCCGTCAAGGAAGCAGTAAAAGGACTTTCCGGCTAGCTGATTAAGCATTTGATCAATAAAAGGAATAGGGAAGTGATCCTTGCACGTGGCACTATTTAGCTTCCTGTAATCCATGCATACTCACCATCCAATTACAGTCCTTGTTGGAATCAGCTCATTCTTTTCATTCTTGATCACGGTCATACCCCCTTTCTTCGGCACACACTGTACTGGACTTACCCACGAGCTATCGACAATTGGGTAAACAACTCCTGCATCCAGCCATTTTATAATTTCTTTCTTCACCACTTCTTGCATTGATGGATTCAGCCGTCTTTGGTGTTCCACACTTGGTTTTGTCCCGTTTTCAAGTTGAATCTTGTGCTCACAGATTTTGGCCGGAATTTCCCGGATGTCCGCAATTGTCCATCCGATTGCCTGTCTGTGTTCCTTCAAAACTTGCAGCAACTGTTCTACCTGCACATCATTCAACAACGAAGACACAATTACTGGTAAAGTGTTATTCAAGCCAAGAAATTTATACCTCAAATGCGACGGAAGTGGTTTGAGCTCTAATTGAGGTGGTTCAATAATGGAAGGTTTTGCTGGAGGTGTGGCTCGATTCTCCAAATCTAAGGACAGCTTTGGTGTAGTATAAGAATAGGAACCACGACCTTCTAATGCATTCACCAACTCCATGAACCCATCCAAGTCATGTCCATCAAAGTTCACCAATATGGCTGCCAGCGCCTCACCAAAACATTGTTCTTCCATCTTCATCTCAATGGCTTCGTCAACTTCATCAACAATACCAATTAGCGAAATATTCTCATACTCCGTTGGCAGCTTCATCCCTTTGCTGGCTTGAAATGTGACTTCTTTATTATTTACCCGGAACTTAATTTCATTGCGCTCCGAGTCCATAAGAGCTCGTCCAGTTGCTAAGAAAGGTCTTCCCAATATAATGGGGATTTCCTTGTCTACAGCACAGTCGAGGATCACAAAATCAGCAGGAATATTAAACTTTCCAACTTTCACAATTACATCGTCCACAATGCCCACTGGTCTCTTGATGGATCGGTCAGCCATCTGCAACCTCATACTCGTTGGTCTTGGCATTCCTAACCCGGCTTGTTTATAGATGGCTAAAGGCATAAGATTTATACTGGCCCATTATCACATAATGCCTTTGCAAAATCTCTCGCTCCAATAGTACACGGGATAGTGAAAGCTCCTGGATCCTCCTTCTTCTGAATTGGACTGGTGGCTATGATAGAACTGACTCTGTGAGTCACATTTACCACCTCGTTCCTGATGGTTCTCCTTTTTGTAATCAACTCCTTCAGATATTTGGCAAACCCAGGCATTTCTTGAAAAGCCTCCAAAAAAGGTATATTAACTGATAGTTGCTTGAGAATGTCGTAGAACTTTTCAAACTTGCTGTCATCAACTCTCCTTGCAAGTCTCTGAGGAAAAGGGGGAGAAGGTCGAGGAATTGACGGAAGAATGGTTGGTGTTTCTTCTGCCTTATCCTTCACCCCTTCCTGAGTCTCATCTGTGTTCACTACAATTTCTGGATTCTCACCTACCTCAGCAACATTATCTCTTTCAACTTCAGCCTTTTTCTGAAACTCTTCAGCATCATCTCTGCCCTGTAATGTCTTACCACTCCTAGTCGTGACAGCCATGATATGAGCAGTTGGGCCACTTCCACATCCTTTAGGATTTGCAATCGTGTCGCTAGGAAGTGTTCCTTTTTGTTCTGGATATTGCTCACGAGAAAGGTCCCTCGTTTGCAATTCCAACTTTTGGATCGCTGCTGTGTGGGAGCCAACCAATTCAGTCATGTTTTTCATGGACGTGTCTGACTTCTCTTGGTTCTCTAATATCCTCTCGAGCATACTCTCCAATTTAGATTCACTTGCGGATCCCTGATTCTGATAGTGCCCTTTCGGAGGAACATAGGGGTTGGAACTTCGATTTGGAAAATGATTGTTGTTGTTCCAATTTCCCTGACTAGGGCCAGTTTGATCATTCCGCCACTGTTGGGGACCTTGCCCTTACGGGTTTGGTCTCCACTGATTTTGTGTTGCTTGGCCTTGGTAAGGTTGCCTTTGATAACCTCCATGAGTATTATTGACAAAATTCGCCTCTTCATATTCTTCACCTTGCATTGGTTGCACATTCTCCACTACATTGATTTTTTTCTTCTGATTTTCTGTGAACAACTTTGTCAAGACATTAACATTAGTTGCAAGTTCAGCAATTACTTGGTCTCGTTCTTGGTTTTCCTTGATCAAGTTATTCAACGAAGGAGACCCAATTGTAATGCCACCTGTAGTGTCCTCAGAATGCCAATCTTGATTATGTTTAGCCATCTTGTCCAAAATCTGCGTGACTCTAGCGAAGGTCTTATCCATGAACGAACCAGCAGCAACATTCTTCGCTATCGATTGGTTCATAGGGTCCAAACCCATGTAGAATTTTTCCAGCAAAATAGAGTCTGGAAAACCGTGGTTTGGCGACCTCACCAAGTACAATTTGAACCTTTCCCATGCTTCGTGTAGCTGTTCACCCGGCAGTTGTTTGAAGAAAAATATCTTGTCTCGGAGCTCAGATTTCTTACTTTGTGGAAACCACTTTGACAAGAATGCCCAGACCAGCTCAGGCCATGAACGGATGGAATTTGGAGGAAGGTTTTGAAGCCATCTCCTTGTATCTCCAGCCAACGAGTACTTAAAGCATCTGAGCTTTAATGCATCGTCAGAAACGTTGTTTTGCTTGTGCGTCGCACAAACACCCAAAAAGTTCCTGAGGTGCTGCGTTGGATCATCATCAGTAGAATTTCTGAAGTATCCTTCAGCTTTCAGCATCAAATCAACCCATGTTCTACTTTGAACGTAGCAGCACCTATAACTGGAGGTACTATCGCATTGGTATCTTCAATATATTCTTCAATATTGGCAAACGGATTCTCTTCCTGCTCCACATCCACATCATCTACATGGTCTGCCATATCTTCCTGCCTACAACCACCAAAACAAACATCGTGCAATCAAGTGGAATTAGACTTATAGCAAAGTATACACTAATCAAAAATTTCAAAACCGTATTCCCCGGCAACGGCGTCAAAATTTGATCCGCTCAAATTACACCTTAACAATAGTGTAAGCGATCGATGTCAAATATAGTAACCCAACGAGGTTGGGGTCGAATCCCACAGGGAATAGGCGTGAAACAATTATCCGATTAATGCAATACTGTACTTAGTCGTAATTCGATCAAGTAGCCAAATAGAGTAAATCAATATTGAGTATGTAAAGAAAAGTAAACTAACAGTTGCAGTTCGAAAGTAATTTGAAAGTAAAAATATGAATTTGAGATACTAAGGTTGTGTTCCCCCTAATGTAGTAGAATGTATTGATATTGATATTGAAGTCCGTTCTTGATATGCAATCGGTTCTTATACCGTGTTATCCAATATTTCCCAACACTTAGATAACGTATCCTCTCATGATCCTCCCGAATACTAAAGAGTCAAAATTAAGAACACCCAATCATTCGCCAAATTGAAATATACTTATTCCTAAGTGATTTCGTTAAACAAGGTTTAAAGCCTTGAATTCTTGTTATTTATCTCTACCAAACTCTATCTCACTTTTCCAAGATACGATAGCGTAAATTGGCACTCGTTAATGTTTGCAACCACTAACGATTAAATTAAGAACAAGAGATAAATAAATATCAAGCTTCTTTTGAAATTGGAATCAATATCAACCTTTCAATAACATTCTACCCATCTAGGGTTCACAACCTCAGTATTAGAGTTTAGCTACACATGTTGAAAACTAAAGAACAAAGGAGAATAATTGAATTCATCTTACAACAATATCGAATTATCAGTTTTGATCACCCAAAAACTTCTCTCAATTTGAAAATAATCAAAAGCAGTACTTTACACTTTGAATTCTGACAAGTCTCTCTTCACACAACCCTAGAAAAGCTATTTATAGAGGCCCAAAGTCCGAGGCGAGCAACAATTAGGTTTGACCTAGTTGCACGTCTGCGATCGCATTCCTGTCGCAGAGCAAGAATGCGGTTCGCAAAATCTTCACGTTTCATCGCAGATCATACCCGTCAGTTTCCCTCTCGTCGCATTTGAAAATGCGGTTCGCATATTGGCTCTACGATCGCAGAATGCGATCGCAATCTCCACTCTATTTTTCACCTCAGACTCTGTTCGTGTTTGCGATGATAATGCGGTTAGCATTCCTGTTCTGCGGTCGCATTTGCGACCGCATTCTCAACTTGAAATTTGGCTTGAACTTCTATCTGCCTCTGCGATCTTCTTGCGACTTCTGCGACTCGCATAGCTGTTCTGCGGTCGCAGAATTGAACCTGCTATACTCTTGAACTCTTTTCTTGCCTTTGGACAGCTTTTTGGACTTCTTTTCATGCTTCTGGGTCTCTTCCCTCAATATACTGAAATTACACTAAAACTAAGTAAATATCGTGATAATTAACAAGTAGAACAAGTAAAACTCTAAACAAATAGTATCAAAATGTGCCGAAATTACCCGGCACATCAACACCCCCAACTTAAGCTTTTGCTTGTCCTCAAGCAACTAGCACGACACCATCCTAACTTAGACTCTACCTATCAAATATGAAGCAACACTGACCAAGGACGGTGTTTGTTGTTAACATCTTAAGTGTAACCATATTTTTTTTCTGTACCCCTGTTTAATCATTAAAATGCTCAAAAGCAAACAATCAATTAGTGAAATTTGAGCCTCAACAAAGTAACTAAATGCTACTTTCAGCTGAATTTACTTATGCTTTTACTCAAGCTCAACTGGCTATCAACCTAGCAGTGTATGTGCCCTCACTAGAAAGAAAGTCCCACTCTCACAGTATTTATCATAGCAAAATCAAGGGACAAAAGAACTAGAACACTCTCTCTCAGAATAGAATTTCAAGTGCCACCACCTGCCATGCCATAGGCTTGCCCTTATTTTAATTCATCGCTAGTTATAAGAACACTTTGGTTAGAGATCGCGTAAGGACTTTATAGGCTTGTAATGTCGGTTTAAGGAAGGGTAGGGTGTAAATTTAGATAATAGTGGCTACTTCCTCCTTGAACATTAATTACACTCTTTCTTCTTTCAACTTTTTGTTCCTTTGGCCTCAATGGCTTTACAGTCCCACATTAAACCCCACTCGCGTACCTTTTCATTTGATTCTCAAGCTTCTTTATACCACTCACATAGAATATTTCTTTTCTTCTTTTTCTTTCAAACTTGTGGTATATTATTTATTTATTTATTTATTTTTCGAAGCTTCCATAGATTAACATGAGCTTTTGAGGTACGGAGTTCCCGTTTTATTTCACGATCTTGCCCATTTTATTATTGATCCCCACCCCCAACTTAACTTTTATCAATATTCTCAATGTTCAAGGAGGAATGGGTTCAAAAGAAGTCATCTTTGATGAACGGGATTAGGTTGTAATGCGGAGCCAATAAAAAGGCTACAAGGCTCAAAATAGGGTACTAGTGATAGTCATTATGCACAGGTCGGCTGAAAGAGGCTAGAAAGGTTTTATCACTACTCAAAGAAAGCCTAAGATCACTTCTCTAACTTAGCATGCGTATTCTAGGCAACGAAGAACCAACCGGGCAAGTTCTAGATGGCAGCAATGAACGCAAGAACTATCAAAACAATGAGCTCACACACACTGGCACATAAACTGTTTGGCTAACATAGTTTACAACTTTGGAATTCGCATTTAGTAACTCGAGGCTTTCCTCGTGTATAAATACACGATTCTAAGTAGAACTAGAGTTACTGGGCGAGCCTCAAATTCACCTAATTGATTTGTTCTAGGGGTCTATACTTCACATATGGTTACATACTTGTTTGTCCACAGACATACCATCCTGGTCAATTTACTTTATACTCAACAGCCCGGTTCTACTATTACACCCTTGAAAAAGAACCCGAGAAAAGAAAAAACAAGGGGAATTTATTGCTAACTATTTACTTACAACAACATATACACACAAAGCCTAAAATATTACTATCTAAGCATATACAAATGTCACCCACAAGTCAATCAACATATATAGACCAAATAGAATTTTAAGGCTACCACCCCCAACTTAAGCACATGCATTGTCCCCAATGCAATAATAAAAAAAAATGTAAAGGACAAGGGGTTCCCTGGAGGCGCAATTGTGCGAAGAGAGTAGCCTATCTCTCTGGCGGTGCTGGAGGAGGAGAGTGAGTCCGGTCCGAAGCCGGTGGGGGAGCCGCTGAGCTGCTACTACCATCTCCCGCCGAAGAAAGTCTCCTGGCGGCCTTATCTATCAATGAGCGCTCGATGGCAGCTTCGATGTCTGCCTGCTCCTGTTCCTCCTCTGCTGTAGGCAGCACAATTTCTTTTCCTTTATCCTGTGGAGTAGGGGTTGCACCCGCATCAAGCTCTACACTGGCTTCCTCGGAGTTGTCCTCTTCAGATTCTGAAAACCCTTCCGAGGTCTCGTCATCAGTAGATTCCACCGGTATTGTAGGGGCGGGAGGCTGAGACACTTTAGCAGCTGACGGGGGGATGTCCGTCAAGAGTGTCGTGAAGTCGAGTCCCAAGTCGGCCTGGCCGGCACCCTGGTTACCCTCGTTGGGGAGGAGGGATGAGATATCGAACTCCAGATGTTGCATCTTCTGGAGATCGGTCTTTAATGATTTTACATCCTCCTGTAGTTGGGGTAGACCCCTCACGCCACCTTGTTCAATGCTGTCAACCCTCGATTCCAGCTCTGACAACCTTTCTCCGAATTCCAATTGTTGTTGTAGCAACGGAGTCAATGCTTGTTTTATCAGCGAGGGCAATGACTTCAAGAGCTGGTCCATTTTAGAGTTATTATGATGAACAATTAGACCCATTCTTGAAATGACTGGCATGTGTGAGGCTGATGGGCCGGTGGTAGCTGATGGTGCAGGTGCGTCAGCAGCTGTAGAAGGTTCAGGATCTTGAGGAGACAGGAGGTTTTGAGAGTCAATGTCTTCTATTGGGGTTGTTGTTGGGTCCGATGCATCGCTGATACGAGTGATATCAATAACTCTCGTAGACCTCCCAAGTCTGTCTCGTTGTGATAGGAATGGGACATCCACCTCTTGGCAAAGGGTGGTGATCAGACTTGGGAATGGTAGTGATGTGGCCCGCTGAGTAGCTCGGATACCAATTTCCTGGAAGATCAGGCTCCCCACATCAATTTTAACCCCCTTCATTATACATGCAATGAGAAGTGCCTTCTCAATGCTGATTTCTGCTTCATTTCTAGAGGGTATTAGATGAGAAGTGACGAAGCTTAGCCAATATTTGTCTTCCCTCGTGAGGTCCTCTTTGTAAATTTTCCTTCCAGGATTGATCCAAGCTGGAACCCCCTTTGCAATGGTGGATGTTATCCATCCACGCTCATGTTCTCTGTTGGAGTACTTTGCATCGTACTCCGCTGTGCCTGATTCCCAGTCAGAGAAGAATAATTCATTGATGTGGTTGCTGTCACAGAACACAGCCTTCCCCCGAACATTGACAGTGCCGGTGAAAAGTCTATTGCGTCTATGGTATGGTGATCGTGATGCTCCATACGATGCATAGAATTCCCGGACCATTGATTCATTGTACTCCTTTGGGTCCGTGGTGAAGTACTCCCAGTTCCTCATTTTAATGTTGTCCAGGATGTGAGGGTATTGTTCTGGGAGCCCATTCAGACTCAGCTTTTTCTCCGGCAGAATCCTTCTCTTTGCGAGTGCTTCGAAATAAAGACCTTGAGCCTCCAACTTCATAGCGAAGCTGAAGGTCATCTCCTTTCTTCCTCCGTGCTTCTGCAACTAAATCAACTTCCGGAAAGCAATCCTCTTCTTCAGACTGGGAGGTGTTCGGTCTAGTTGAATCTTTCTTTGCTCGTTTGGTTGGTTTGGAGGGTGAGGCGGTGGAAGGCCTTTTGCTTTTGGGATGTTTTTTAGCCACGTCTGCATAAATAGCACATGTTTGTGACATTATCATAATTCGAGAAAAGGCGAAAACAGGATAGATAATCAAAGAGTTACGGAACTGCGATGTGATCTGCGATCGCAGAACCACTATGCGAATCGCAAACCACATCGCATAGTGGTTATGTGCATAAGATTGGTCATTGTATACAAATGCGATCGCATTCTCATCGCAGAACAAGATCTGCGATCGCATAACCACCGCATTTGTCATCCATGTTTGTGAGATGTTCTAGGTGTGTTTGCGGTGGGTCTGCGGTTCGCAGACTCACCGCGGTTGTCATCTTCCTCAGGCCACTAGGGTTTAGGAAGTGTGACCTAAATGCGGTCCACATTTTGAATATGTGGACCGCAACTTCTTCACATACCCAAGAATAGGCATCCCATTGATCAATCAAACCCAAAAGTTTGGTTTTCTACTCAAAAAGCTTTGAACTTCTTCATTAAATAATCAAACCTAGGGTTTCAAAACCACAACTTGAAGGTGAAGATGAAGGGTACATACCTTAAAATAGATGGGTGCTCTTAGATTAATGCTCTGAGAACTCTTTGCCTGAGTTGGAATATTCCGATGGAGGTTGTCGGAATTTGCTCTGTTTTCGTCTGATGTTTTGTTTGTTTGTGATATATTCTTTTTTTATATATACTTAGTATGAAGGGAAAATAAAAATTGGAAAAATAATGTGAACACGTACCTGTCAAGTCTGCGGTGGAAATGCAGTGCACAGATTGAAACGCGAACCGCATTTTTGTACAATCCATCGCTTTTTCAACCAATATATGAGCAAAAGTTTATGTACCTGTCTGCGAGTGAAATGCGGTTCGCAGAGTTGAAATGCGAACCGCAGAATAAGAACCTCCACCGCATTTTCAACTGACCTTTGAGCTCAATTCTCTATGGCTGTTTGCGGTTGAAATGTGGTTCGCAGAATTGAAATGCGTACCGCAGATTTTCGAGTTTCATCGCATTGCGTCTCATGATTTTTTGCTCAACTTTCTGCCTCACAATGCGATGAGAATGCGGTTCGCATAACTCAAATGCGAACTGCAAATTTGTTGAATTGTGTCGCATTTTTGCTTACTGTTCTTGCTCAACTTTCTGCCTCACAATGCGGCACAAATGCGATTCGCATATCAGCAATGCGATCGCATATGTGCTACATTTTTCTCTTCGACATTCTTCTGCAATTGCAATAACTTCTCGCTAATTCTTGTGTTCATTCATCACATTCTTGCATCTAAAAACCCTCCAAACAAAACTAAGTACAAATGTAAGCTGGAGTTATAAATAACTAAAGAAAACGACAAAAAGCGCAATAACAAACACAAAAACGGCTGATACCACACATGGGTTGCCTCCCATGAAGAGCTTGATTTAACGTCGCGGCACGACGATGCTAGGATGCCTCTGCATTCATCCCGTAGGTGGTATTCGATCATCCTGTAGAGCCAGCTGCTCTACCACGTGTTTTTCTCCACCTATACCCAGATAGTGTTTGATTCGCTGTCCATTAACCTTGAAGGTTCGGAGCCCATCCTCCTATGCCAATTCTACAGCTCCAAACGGGGAGACATTTACAACCTTGAATGGTCCTGACCAGTTGGACTTCAGCTTCCCTGGAAATAATTTTAGTCTTGAATTGAATAGCAACACCAGGTCTCCCGCTTTAAACTCTCTCTTCAAGATCTTAGAATCATGGACGAATTTCATTCATTCTTTATAAACTGTTGCATTCTCATAGGCATGAAATCTGAATTCCGCCATTTCATTCAATTGTGCAAGCCTTAAAGCTCCGGCCTCTACCCAATCCATGTTTAGTCTCTTTAAAGCCCACATAGCTTTGTGCTCGAGTTCAACGGGTAAATGGCACGCCTTCCCAAAGACTAACCGATATGGGGATATACCAATAGGAGTCTTGTACGCTGTACGGTATGCCTAAAGAGCATCATCCAGCTTTCTTGACAAATCAGTCCTATTTGCGTTCACAGTCTTGGAAAGGATACTCTTGATTTCTCTATTGGAGACTTCAACTTGGCCACTCGATTGCGGATGATAAGGTATGGCAACCTTATGCTTAACCCCATACTTGTCGAGGAGACCTTTGAAAACTCTGTTACAAAAATATGATCCTCCATCACTGATGATGGCTCTTGGGGTGCCGAACCTGGTGAAAATATTCTTTTTTAGGAACGTGGTCACACTCCGAGCTTCATTGTTCGGCAAGGCAACGGCTTCTACCCACTTGGATACATAGTCCACTGCCACTAGGATGTATTTCATCCCACATGAGCTTATGAAAGGGCCCATGAAGTCAATACCCCAAACATCGAATAGTTCGATTTCCATAACAAATTTCATAGGCATCTCATGCCTCCTCGAAATTGGCCCCTGTCGTTGGCATTGGTCGCACGACTTCACCAACTGATTGGCATCTTGATAAATGGTTGGCCAGTAATATCCGCACTCCAAGACCTTTGCAGCTGTTCTGTTGCCCCCATGATGACCCCCAACTGGTGAGTCATGGCATGCTTTCAGGATCGGTAGCATTTCTTCCTCGGGTATGCACCTTCGAATGATGTTATCCGCGTAGACACGGAATAGGAATGGTTCTTCCCAATAATAATTTCGAGAATCCCTCAAGAACTTCTTTCTTTGGTACGATTCCAATCCTTCCGGAATAAAATCGCTGACAATATAGTTAGCGATGTCAGTATACCATGGAGCACTTGAATTTGATATCATCAATATATGCTCATCTGGAAAGGAATCATTTATCTCCAGCTCTTCTTTTTGCTTATCTGCTTCCTCCAATCTAGACAAGTTATCTGCCACTTGATTTTGCGTTCCTTTACGATCCATGACTTCAAAGTCAAATTCTTGTAGCAGTAAAACCCATCGGATTAGTCGGGGCTTAGCATCCTTTTTCGCCATTAAATAACGGAGAGCAGCATGATCTGTATACACAATCACTTTGGAGCCCAATAGATATGCACGGAATTTCTCAAATGCGTACACAATAGCTAACAGCTCCTGCTCCGTTATAGTATAATTCATTTGCGCTCCATTAAGCGTCTTGCTAGCATAATACACTGGATGAAGAATTTTGTTGTGCCTTTGCCCCAGCATCACACCAATAGCTACCCTGCTAGCGTCACACATAAGCTCAAAAGGTAACGACCAATCTGGTGTGACAATGATAGGAGCAGTGGTGAGCTTCGTTTTCAATTCTTCAAAAGAAGTGAGGCATTTTTCATCAAAGCCGAACTTGGTATCTTTCTCTAAGAGTTTGCACATTGGGTGTGCAATCTTTGAGAAATCTTTTATGAAACGTCTGTAGAATTCAGCATGCCCTAGAAAGCTACGAACACCTTTCACTGATGTAGGAGGAGGGAGCTTGGAGATGATCTCAATTTTTGCCTTATCCACCTCAATACCATGCTTGGATATCTTATGACCCAAAACAATACCTTCATCTACCATGAAGTGGCATTTTTCCCAATTTAATACAAGGTTTGTTTCTTCGCATCGTTTCAACACCTTCTTGAGATTCTTCAAACATTGCTCAAATGTTTCCCCGACTACTGAGAAATCGTCCATAAAGACTTCGAGGAAGTCTTCCACCATATCAGAAAAAATCGACATCATGCACCGCTGGAATGTAGCTGGAGCATTGCATAAGCCGAAAGGCATTCGACTGAAAGCAAATGTTCCATATGGGCAGGTGAACGTTGTCTTCTCCTGATCTTCCAAAGCAATATTTATCTGATTGTACCCGGAGTATCCGTCAAGGAAGCAGTAAAAGGACTTTCCGGCTAGCCGATCAAGCATTTGATCAATAAAAGGCATAGGGAAGTGATCCTTGCACGTGGCACTATTTAGCTTCCTGTAATCCATGCATACTCGCTATCCAGTTACAGTCCTTGTTGGAATCAGCTCATTCTTTTCATTCTTGATCACGGTCATACCCCCTTTCTTCGGCACACACTATACTGGACTTACCCACGAGCTATCGGCAATCGGGTAAATAACTCCTGCATCCAGCCATTTTATAATTTCTTTCTTCACCACTTCTTGCATTGATGGATTCAGCCGTCTTTGGTGTTCCACACTTGGTTTTGTCCCCGTTTTCAAGTTGAATCTTGTGCTCACAGATTCCGTCCAGAATTTCTCGGATGTCCGCAATTGTCCATCCGATTGCCTGTCTGTGTTCCTTCAAAACTTGCAGCAACTGTTCTACCTGCACATCATTCAACAACGAAGACACAATTACTGGTAAAGTGTTATTCAAGCCAAGAAATTTATACCTCAAATGCGATGGAAGTGGTTTGAGCTCTAATTGAGGTGGTTCAATAATGGAAGGTTTTGCTGGAGGTGTGGTTCGATTCTCCAAATCTAAGGACAGCTTTGGTGGAGTATAAGAATAAGAACCACGACCTTCTAATGCATTCACCGACTCCATGAACCCATCCAAGTCATGTCCATCAAAGTTCACCAATATGGCTGCCAGTGCCTCACCAAAACATTGTTCTTCCACCTTCATCTCAATGGCTTCATCAACTTCATCAACAATACCAATTAGCGAAATATTCTCATACTCCATTGGCAGCTTCAT
>MCJB01013193.1:12682-90675 GCA_002018475.1 Nicotiana obtusifolia | reverse complement strand
GGTAGAGATGGGGAATAGGGCAGGAAAGATTAAAAAGAATTGAAAAATATTTTTCTTCTCTTGATAAAGAATATATTTTTCTTTCAATTGAAAAAAAATGAGTTCATAGAAAATATTTTCTCATTTTCCTCTTTAAAATGAGAAACTTTATATAGTTTTAACTTCTTACAAAAACTGAAAAACACTTTTGATGATCTAACATAATAAGATCTCGTAGGATTTGAAATGAGTAATACACCCGTGATGGTCCAACGTAAGAACGTCACGCATGATCGCAACCCTACCTAGGCTATTGAATATTAAAATGTGGAAGATGCCAAATGTCAATGTTAATTAAGGAAAAAGCTAGAGTCCCGCCTTGGTCTTCGGCTAAACCAATCAAAAGAATATTCCCATAATTAACTTTCGCAAATCCACAATCTCTATGCATTTATTATTTTATTGATTAATTACTTTCCTTCTTCTTGCCTGCACTTTTAGTAATTAATAATTGCCTCTTGTCCATCTTAAATATAGTTCAAGACGGGATTGAGAGCTAGCTCATGTGGTGAGCTTTCTACCTTTCTCAGGTGAGTTGGTCATTCAGACCGCATTAATAGCATCCCAAAGAAAAAAAAAAAGAAGAAAAAAAACTTGGCACGCCAATAAAATTTTTTTGCTATTATTTATAAGCTGATTTGACTAAGTTACCCTTTAATATCTCTTCAAATCACCTTCATTTCTTCTTAGATTAATTAAATCATTTACTGGCGCAGTGGTAGATTTGGAAAAAATATTTATAGCTTTCTTAGTTTTCTAAAATGACACTAATCTTGGATCATTTTGAAAGGCTCAATGACACTTAAAAAATGAAATGGTGATAGTAACAATGTGTAACGAAATCTAACAAAAAATGGGATACTTCGACCGTCAAATTGTAAAGGTAAGAAGTTTGTCTTTTGCTCATTTTACAATTATTTTATTCGTATAAGCTTCAGCAATTAACGTAGAACTGACACTTCACAGAATTCTAAAATCTCTTAGTTCCTTCCAATCAGTATGTTTACGTATCAAATTAACCAGGGCGGATCTACTGTGTTGGTTACGGGAATTCAATAAATTTTATTTAAATTTTGTACATATACCAAGAAATCTATTAATATTTATAAATATTTGATTATAAATTTTATTATTTTTATAGTATCAACTTGAGATTGCTGTAAAAATGCAAACTTCATTCAAATATAAAAACGGTTTTTATTGCTGAATAGTTAACACTTCTAAATATTTTTCTATATACAAATCTAAGCTAGTAATGACTATAGCATTTGAGAACTGGCAACTCACATGTTGATGTTCTACTCAAACCAATGCATTTTAATTTTGGCGTTCTTCATGGATCTTACAACCATTCTTAATCTCGTGAGCTTTCTTCTAATTTTGAAATTTTCTACATTAATTAGAGACACATGTCCCAAGGATTCATCTCAATTTCCTACACATATTTTGAGTACGCAACGTACAATTGACATTTTAGTCACTAAGCTATAAATGTACACATTAATCTTCATATTACTCCATAAGGAACATGGCTAACTTCAATACAATTGTATCTTTGCAACTTTTCTTTTTCTCTTCTTACATATTACTAGTACCTTCTTGTTTAGCTTACAATGTGGTCAGTTTTGGGGCTAGAGGAGATGGAAAGACAGACTCAACCGGGCCATTTCTTCGTGCTTGGATGGCAGCCTGCAGCTCAGCTAGGCCGAATAACGTTTATGTTCCTCGAGGAACGTACGTTATAAGGCCAGTGACATTCACTGGCCCATGTCGGAGCAGAATTGAGTTCCGGATTGACGGAACTGTCATTGCTCCGGCAGATTATAATGTCATTGGAGGTTCTAGCTTCTGGATTTTGTTTTATAAAGTTAGTAGGCTTTCTGTCTATGGTGGGACAATTGATGCCAAAGGACATGGTTTTTGGTCTTGTAGAAGATCTGGTCATTCTTGCCCTCCTGGAGCTAGGGTAAGTAATTAAGTTTTTCTAAATCAACTTATAATTGATTATCTAGGTTCCTCTTTAATTAACCTTGTAAATATATTAGTATGATCAATATTTTCTCACACTAGCTTGATTTTTTTGCAGTCAATAACATTCTTGTGGTGTGATAATGTACTGCTAAGTGGATTGAAATCATTGAACAGCCAAATAATGAATGTGGCAATTGATTATTGCAGCCATGTGAGAGTCCAAAATCTAAGAATAAGATCTCCAAGTGGAAGTCCAAATACAGATGGAATTCATGTGGAGAATTCCAGGGATGTTACAATCAAAGATAGCATCATCCAAACTGGAGATGACTGCATTTCCATTGGCCCTGGCTCAATGAATATGCTGATTCAGAAGATTGGTTGTGGTCCTGGACATGGCATCAGGTAAACTAATTGTGATTTTGAATTCATTCTGGGTAAAACTATTGAAGTTTGGTTCTGAATCTGTTATAAATTTCATCACTTTTTAAATAATTGTACTTTTAATATTATGTGCATTAAGTATCTAAGAGCTCTCATTTATTTTAATTTTTTATGGGTAAACTTTTGAGTTTTGCTTGTCATTACTTCTAAATTTATTATATTGATCGGAACTCTTTCATTATTCAAAGTTATTAATGTAACTACGTATTATATGTTTGATTATTATTTGTTAACCTTTTTTAGGTCTAGAAACAAAATTTGATTTTTTAGGTAAGTGATTCCAATAACATAGATTAAAAAAGTAAGCCATGATATTAAGAAATTACAAAGAGGAAGATGTTGAGCTTACAGTTAGAGGTGGAGTTCGAAATTCCTATATAAAGTTGAAAGGAAAATTATAATTTTCACCATCTGTTTTATTAATTGTTCCAGTTGACTTTGTCAAGTGGAGTAGGTAAATCTTCTCGTGTGGACAATAAAATATTTCGGAGAAAGTCGTCTGAAAAGCTGAGCTAAACTTTTAAGTTTATGAGTTCTAAATTTATTATTTAGTTCAAAATTTATTTTAGTTAGTGGATTCATTATTAATAATTCATACATATTAAATTAATAATTTTCTAACATAAATATAAACCCGTTGGTAATATTCTAGCTCCTCTCTTATTGCTTTTTTTTGTTTTGTTTGTAATTTCTTCTTTTTATGATATGAAAAGTGAAAAATCTTGAAGATTTGATTGTCCTCTTATTGCAGCATAGGGAGTTTGGCAAACAGTTATAACGAAGCAGGAGTTCAAAATATAACAGTGGCAAATTCAGTATTCACTAAGACGCAAAATGGTGTAAGGATAAAATCATGGGCAAGGCCGAGTGATGGCTATGCTAAAAATCTCATGTTCAGAAATCTTGTTATGAGGAACGTTGGGTTCCCCATTCTCATCGATCAAAACTATTGCCCCGAAAATAGCTGTCCTCATCAGGTATATAATAGACCGCAATTTACTTGAAATTGAGACGTAATAATTATTGTATTGAATTCTGAACTATATCTATGACTATTCTTAATGCAGGGTTCAGGAGTGAAGGTGAGTGAAGTGACATACAAAAATGTGAAGGGGACATCGTCCACACAACAAGCAATAAAATTAGATTGCAGTAATACAAGCCCATGTACTGGTATTAAATTGCAAGATATAAAGCTCAGTTTCGTGGATTATCGATTGAGAAGGCCAGCTTTAACCTACTGTAGAAATGCACACGGCAGACATGGTGGCACCGTCATTCCAAAGAGTTGTTTTTAAAACAAATTAAATCTATTGCATGATTATTAATATAACTATAATTGATTCTCATTACAGTAAGATAGAGATACTGGCTGTGTATACGTATTTCTAACTTTCCAAAGGAAAAAGGAAAAGAAGGCTCATTTCTCATGAGTACCATTTTCTTGTATTACTGGTCATTAGTTCAATCTTGTTGGGTAGTAAGGAGATAATTTATTTATATGAAAGTTCTTGTGCTACAAGTGTACTACTTAGTGGGGCTTTGAACATAAAGAATTGTAAAATTTTAAAAAAGAGTGAATTTTTTTTCAAGTGAAAATGACATTTGAAAATTAAAGTTATGTTTGAACATGAAAATAATTTTGGGTTGTTTTTGAAGTTATGTGAATGATCTGAGTGAAAATTTTGAAAAACAGCTTTTGGAATTTTTCAATTTCGAAAAATTTCACAATACATCTTCAAGTGAAAATTGAAAATTTTATGGCCAAACACTAATTTCGAAAAAAAATAAAATTTTTTTTATGTCTAAACGGGCTCTTAGTTTGCTTTTTCTATACAATACTCTCTATCCTAACGTGGCACTATTCGGCAGAGTCAAGTTTTTCATTTTGTTAGTTTGAGTGCCTTTATGGATTACTAAAGAACTTAGTTCGTTACCTTATTCCTTAAAGCGTAAGCGAAATAAACAGTAAAGTAAACACAACAACTTTTAAAGTGAAAAATCACCCGGCTCAAGAGGTGCAATAATTACGACCTACTACGTAGGATTTTAGCTTCAACTTAACTAAAACAATGGGCCAAATGTATCGATTAGAAGACCTATAACTCAATACCCTCCATTTCTCCAGCTTCAACTATTTGACTTACAAGTTACTCTAACTTGCAGAACTAAACAATCACTCCAACTCACCGATTATATGTGACACTTTGATTACAACTCGATTTCCTAAAATACATTCACTAAACTAACTCAAGAAGAACACTAACATTAGTAATCGCTTGAGTATAAAAATATAATTCCTCAGTTAATGTGTAAAAGGATAATCTCAGCAGTCCAAAAAGATAGTATTTAATCTTCCTGGATTCCGAGATCTTTTAGGAGTCTTATGCGTAGTCAGCTTCTCATTTGATAGGACTCCTACAGCTCTAAGGATTCCACAGTTTTTGAGACTCTGGTCTCTCATTTATGCAAGCATATCTTCTTGGATAACAATCTTTATCATGTTTTGCAGTACTCTTCCAACGAACTAGAACTTGAGTAACTTTGTGATAAGTTACTGCCTTGTAAGAACATGCAATCATCGACCTTGAGGACCTGGTTCTTAGAACAGTTTAGCAGCTACATTGAGGACCTGGTTCTTAAAGCATTACCTCTGAACACACTTTGTTAATTATCGAAACTTCAATACTCAATAAATTTCTCATTTTTGATGATGACAAACTTTGTGCGCAGAGAACCAGGTAATCATCTCATCACAACTATACAATGATCCAGAGCAAGTACAAAAAACATACAAACATGCACATCAAGCACCAAACACCCCCAACTTTATCTTCCCCCTTTTGGCATCATCGAAAAAGACAAAAGGATGTTAGACAGATTAAGCACAAATAATGCAAGATTCATGGCCATTTAGGCTATAACACTGGCTCAAGAATTATCAAGACAGATAAGAGATGATGATACACCCATGCAAGATGATGATACACCCATGTGAGAAGCATTAAAAACAACATAAGAGAATTCATTTAGTAGTGCCAAATTAAGCTCAGGGCCTTGACTAAAAACATTAGAGCAAAATAAACTGAAACTCCTGCAACCTACTCATAACTAGAAAGAAAGAAAAAATAAAGCACCATTGGGTTAACAAAACAAGCCGAAAACATGGGGTAAAGGACCAGGATCAAGGGTGAGAGGATGAGGGGGTCAAGGCTTTCACAAGGGTGACAATCTGTTGGGCATAAGCCTTTCTGTCCTTCTGAGCTCCTCCCTAAGATTCCTGGTTTCTTTTCTCAACTCATCATTGTCTTCTCTAAGCTTAGAATTCTCCTCAAGAGCCAACTCTAACCTTTTTGAGAGCTTAGCTGCCCTGCTGCTACCAGGTAAAATAACAGAACCTGTTGGCCCTCTAGCCTTGATCTCCTTATTTCCACACTGCATGAGTGTAACAACATCCATAACATCATTGTGATTTCCAAACTTAAGCTCAGTCAAGGCAATATTGAGCTTGTCATACATCTCAATTAGCTTGAAGCAATAAGGCATAACATGCTTAGGCTTCAAAGTGTCTGTAGCCCTTGCCATGTGCTAAATCATCAGTCTAGGAAGATTTATGGCTCTACTAGTATTCAACAGTTCAATCAGAGCCATGTCAATCAGGGTGGCTTCATGCCTCCTTTAAGATCTCTATAGTATGCGGGAGTTCACAAAGTGAAACAACAACTTGTGAAAAGGAGTCATGTTAGTCTATTACACCTTCTGGGTAGCATCCAACTCAAACTTCTGAGAAAATTTCCTGGTGGCCACAATGCATGTGTCCACAACATTATCTATAGCTGGCCACTTCTTCTTCAAACAATTTTCAAATACTACGGAAGGAATATTCAGTAGCATCCCAAGCTCTTCAACATCAAGCTCCATCTCAAATCCCCTTACATAACTCTTGACCACCTTGCCGCCAAATTGGAAGTTTGCATAAAACTCCACTACAGCAGGCACACACATAGGGCGAAATGCCTTAACAAACATATGTCTCCATCCCTGTAGTTCAAGATTTTCAACTAGCTGAGCCACACCTTTCTCATCTGGGTTTGCAGGGATCTTCCCATTCAACACTTTTCTATTGTTGAATTCAATAAGCTTGTCAACCACAACATGTATAACCCTCTTCTTCTTTCCTTTACTGGCCTTCTTAGATGTGGTAGTTGCCCTGGTGGGTTTAACATCCTTCCTCTTCTCTTCTAGTTTCTTGGCTTGCAGAGGAGGGTCAGACTCATCCTCTTCATCCAGCTCAACTACAGGTTCAACAACACGAGCTTGCTTTCTTGGCACCTCTGGACTCCTTAATGATCTTTTCATCAACAGCCTTTCTTTTGCTCCTTGTGAGAGGAGTCCTAGCAGGAGGGACCACTTCTTTTCTTTCAGGGAGAAATTTTGTTGCTTTCACATGGATCTTCTTGCTTTTCTTTCTTACTACAAACAAGGGTAAATCATCCTCATCACTGCTGACCTCCTTATCTCCAACAAAAGGAGTTAACAAAGGCCTAGTTTCTTCAGCCCTTTTCTCTCCACTAACTTCTTCTAAAGGGGCTATGACAGTGTTCCCAATAGCCATAGAGCCTTCAGTTCCCACTTGTATTTTCTTCCTCACTTTCATGTTCAATACTTTCACTCTCACTTACTTTTCTTCTTCATCACCTTCACTCTCAGAGTCACCTTCTTCCTCACTGTCTTTTTCTTCTCCTCCAGAATCTCCCACTTGTTTACCTAATTGTTCTTTTGCCTCACGCTCCTTTTCCTCGCTAGATTCCCTCTCATTCTCACTCTTTTTCTCATTATGATCATGAGCCATATCCCGAGCCTGATGCTCCTCATGACTACCTACCTCTCTTCCTTCTCCATCAACTTCTTCATCATCCTCATCCTCAGTCCAGCTGCTAGAGAGACCATCAGAAGCCTCTTTATTCACTAGTTCTTTCTCACCTTCTCCCCAACCATATGTGTGACATTTGTGGTATCTACACTATTCTCCTAAGTTGCAACTTCTGTTTCTAAAGTAGTATCCTCTACTAGCGGTTTGTCTCTCATGGGTGGAACAATTTCTAAGGGTGCAACTTCAATAGCAGAAACCAAAATATCTAACCTTGATGGAGGTAGTTTTACCTGATCAGTAGTAGTAGACGCAGATTCTCCCTGTGCCACAACTTCCTTAACTACTGTTTCCTCCTTAGTAGTAGCACGAATCACCACCTTGTCACTCTTAACTGATTTTCTTGACGTAGCTTTGATCTTAGTGGGTTTAGAGGTGATTTTGGAAACATACACAGGTGCATGGGAAGTTTGTTTTGGGGAAGAAGGTCCAGTAGAGGTGGGAATAGCGGGTGCAACAAGAGCAGGAGACGATGGTGCAGATATAGTAGAGGGTATTAGTCGCGAGGGAACAGGTGTGGGTGCAGATTCGCTAGTTGATTTTGCACTTTTCTTAGGCTTCAGCTTCATGTTTTTGGGTTTTGTTTCAGTATTGGATGAGGATTTTGCTTTAGAGGGAGTTTGGCTTGATTTAGGCATGATGATAATAGAACGAGATTGATGAGAGAACGAAAGAAGTTTTTCTTTTATTCTTGCTTAAGGTTTGAGAGGAACAGTGAGGTCCAAGAGATGGATTACTTCAGGTAACCGTTCAAAAATGCACTCTTCACATCCATCTGATATAGTGTGAAATCCATGTGTAGCAAAAGCTATTAGCATTCTTATAGCTTTCATTTTGGCTACAGGTGCAAATGTCTCATCATAGTCAATGCCTTCTTCTTGATTGTATCCTGAACCACTAGTTTGGCCTGGTTCCTTGTGTTATTTCCTTGCGCATCCAGCTTATTTCTGAACAACCATATGGTATCTATGACAGTTCTGTTCTTGGGTCTTTGCATCAGGTTCTAGACTTTGCTTCTTTCAAATTGATTCATCTCCTCTTGCATGGCTATAGTCCAATCTGGATCCTTTAGAGCTTTCTTTATATTCTTAGGCTCAACCTGTGAGAGAAATGTTGTAAGTGCACATAGGTTTCTCAGAGATGACCTGGTTTGCACTCAACATTAGGATCAGAGATGATGTTCTCAAGGGGGTGTGAGCTTTGATGATTCCATGGTCTAATCTGCATACCCAGAGATGGTTCACCCAAGGAGTGACCCAAAGGACCAATGTCAGTAGTTACAGCTTCATCTGTCTAGGTAGCAATTAGTGTACTTCTCTCTTCTTCTTGTTCTTCCTGATCACTATCAACTTCCTTAGTATCTCCTAATCCATCTTCATATTGTTGTTCAGGTTCTTTAGAGGTTCCTTTATTAGTGAGCCCTATATCATAGTCTTCATCCTGCAGATCTTTCTCAGCCATGTTGTCAGATTCATCCAAAATAACACGAACAGTTTCTTCTACGCATATAGTTCTTTTATTAAATACTTTGTAAGCTTTACTATGTGGTGAGTAGCCCAAGAAAATTCCCTCATCACTTTGGTCATCAAACTTTCCTAGAGCTTCTTTGTCATTGTTGTGCACAAAACATTTGCACCCACAGGCTCTTAGGTGAGTGATGCTGGGCTTTCTTTCTCGCAGTAACTTATAGGGAGTTTTCTCAAGAATGGGTATGACATGAATCTGTTTATCAAGTAACAAGCAGTATTGACTGCCTCAGCCCCAAAGCTCTTATGCATTCCACTAGTAATTAACATGGTCCTGCCCATGTCTTCTAGAGATCTATTCTTTCTTTCCACAACACCATTTTGTTGTGGAGTTATAGATGCAGAGAAGTTATGATCAACGCCATGAGTGCTACAGAACTCAAGAAATTTAGAATTTTCAAATTCAGTTCCATGGTCCATTATTATACTTGAAACATCACAACCCAGTTTTTGTTGAATCATTAAGACAAACACACAGAAAACATCAAAAGTTTCATCCTTAGATGCCAGAAACAGGGTCCATGTGTACCTAGAAAAATCATCTACAATGACAAATACATACCTCCTGCCTCCCCTGCTCCTCGCTCTCATTGGTCCACATAGGTCCATGTGAAGGAGTTCCAGGGGTTTAGAAGTGTTGAAAACCTTTTTAGATTTAAAAAATGACCTTACATGTTTCCCTCTGATACAAGCATCGCACAACGTGAACTCAACTTTTGGTAGTCCATGAACCAGGTTCCTTGCTGCCAACTTGTTGAGTTGAAATAGACTGGCATGTCCCAGTCTTCTATGCCATAACAGTGGGTCATCTTCCACTACACTTAAGCATGTGTGATCACTTTGAAGAAGAGACATAATGGATATATTGTAGACATTGTTATGTCTCTTACTTTTTAACACAATTTTATCAGTATCCAGCTTAGTGACAGCGCAGATTTTGGAATTAAACTTTACCTCATTTCCTTTATCACACATTTGAGAAATGATAGGAAGATTATGTTTAAGACCTGTTACATAATACACATCTTTTATAGCGAGAGAGAGTGGCTTACCAACCTTACTAATACTCATTATCTGCCCCTTTTTCCATTTCCAAATGACACACTCCCTCCTTGGAAGGCTGTCAGTGAGAGAAAGTTTTTCTTTTCTCCAGTCATATGTTTTGAGCATCCACTGTCTAGATACCCGTTTTGATTGTTTCCTCTCACTTTAGCCTGCACCAAAAATCACAAGTTAGTCTTGAGAACCTAGACAAGCTTAGATCCCTTTTTATTTGAAAAAGGATGAATCAGATCTCTTTTTGCCCAGAAGGGAAGAGGATTAACAGTTATTTTCTTACTGAACATAATTCACTTATTTTGAACAAGGGGCTTGACTTTTGGTTCTTCTTCCTTCTTCACATTTTTAGCAAGACCAAAGGTGTTCTAAAACTGAGCATGAATTAATGCAGGGCAAGTATCTCTTTAGTGTCCTACTTTTCCACAGTGAGAGCACATCTTATTATCAGGAATTCCTACTTACTTTGGATCAAACCTGAGTACGGGTTTTCTATAGCCAACTCCTAATTTGTTAGTGCTGCAGTTTTCATTTAGCCAATTTAGTGTATCTGAGGTTCTAGACTTTCTTGCAATACTTTATTCCTACATTCAGCATCACAAAGATTAGCTTTAACCTCTTTTAGTTTCTTTTCAAGCTTATCTTGCAGATCACTCATTTTTCCTTTACCATGTGTTTCAGGCAACTTCTTATTTTTAGAAGTGAGCTTAAGAACCTAGTTCTTAAGGTCTTTGACCTGTCCTTCAAGATCAGCTTTTTCAGATTCAAGTTCTTTGAGGTCAAGTTTAACACATGAAAGGTTGCTTATTAACTGATTATTTCCAGCACTCATCTTGTCCATTTAACTCATTATGGTCACAATTATTACCATTAGATATTTTTTAGACATAGCATGAATATTTTCATTCAAGTTAGAGATACTTACCTAGCTTGTTTCATCTTCAGTCTCTGAGAGTTCATGGCCATCATCCCTATCACTTCTTCTTCCGTTTGACTTTCTTCAATTGCCATCAGTGCGACTTCAATGTTTTTATCTCCAAAATCAGCCTCCAAGGTCCTCCATATATCATGAGCAGAGATGCAAGAGGACACCTTGTAGAGAACATTTCTTGGTAAACTTCTGTGCAACAGGTCCTTTGCTTTAGCATTTTTTTGGATTACCTAACGATCTTCATCATCATAATCTTCTTCTCTCTTGTCACATTTGTTTCCTTCACTATCCACTTTGGTGGGAATAATTGGTCCGTGATTGAAAATTAGCCATGGGTCAAAGTTAGTGAGCTGAAGAAACATTTCCATACACGTCTTCCATTCATCATAGTGATGTCCATCAAATAGAGGAGGTCTTCCAATGTGCATTCCTAGCTGTACCGGAGGGTCAGTCTCCACTGCCTGATGTGCATCAATCAAAACATAGAGACTTATGGCCTCATCCTCTTTCTCTTTTTATTTATCACTTCCACTGTCCTCATATGCTCCTAGAAAAGCCCGTTTCATTGCTTCAGTGAATCCTTTGCCTAGGAATTTGCCCTTGTTTGGACACTTCTCTTTCAATTTTTCCCGTTTCTCCTTTACAGCTCTTTCTTTCTTCCATTCAATTTTTCACATTGGGAAGTCTTTGGCCATGTGGTCTAGCTTGTTATACTTGTAACATCCATTATGTTAAGCTTTGTAAATCTGCTTAGGTCTACCACTGTTTTCTCTCTTAGATGCATTTTTGGAATTTCTTATGAACTTCTTGAACTTAGCAAACATTGTTAGGTCGAGATCATCACTGTCAGATTCATCTTCTTCGGATGCCTTAAGAACCAAGCCCTTATCCCTCTTTGGTTGTTTCTTCTGCAGTTCTATCTTTCTCATCTCACGAGTCTTTAAGTTTCCAATCAACTCATCAAGTGAGATCTTATCCAACTCCTTTTCTTCTTGAATAGCTGTGATTATTGATTCCCATAAAGTTAGAAGAATCCTTAGAACTTTGCTAACCAGCTCTTCTGAAGTGAATACCTTTCCAAGTAATTTCAGTTCATTTGTTATTATGGTAAATCTAGTCATCATCTCCTAGATGGGCTCAGACTCCTTCATAGAGAAGAGCTCATAGTTGTAAATCTAGTCATCATCTCCTAGATGGGCTCAGACTCCTTCATGAAGAAGGGCTCATAGTTCCTCATAATCAATTCATTCCTTGATTTCTTCACTTTCTTTCTTCCTTCATTAACAGTTTGAAGTGCATCCCAGATCTCCTTTGTATTAGAGCAGGCTGATATCTTGTTGTACTCATCAGGACCAAGTCCGTAGATGAAGATCTTCTTGGCCTTTGCATTCTTCTCCATCATTCTAAAATCTGCTGCCACAAATTCAGAGGAGTCTTTGGGAAAAGTATCATTTTGCCCATTTTGTTTAGTGGGAGTTAGTGGACCTCGATTCATTATGGTCCATAGTTCATAATCTTCAGCCGTCAAAAAATCCTCCATTCTTTCTTTCCACCAACTGTAATATTTCCCATCAAACATGGGTGGTCTAATAGTTGACTGTCCTGGCTATGATATCAATTATTAGTTTGAGTGCCTTTATGGATTACTAAAAAACTTGTTTTTTTTACCTTACTCCTTAAGCGTACGCAAAACAAACAATAAAGTTAACCCAATATTATTTTATATGAAAAATCACCCGGCTCAAGAGGTGCAAAGACCTACTCCGTAAGATTTTAGCTTCAACTTCACTAAAACAATGAGCCAAATGTATCGATTACAAGACCTATAACTCAATACCCTCCAATTTTCGTACTTCAACTGTTTGACTTATAAGTTACTCTAACTTGCAAAACCAAACAATCGCTCCAACTCACTGATTATATGCGACACTTTGATCACAACTCGATTTCCTAAAACACGTTCATTAATTGACTCAAGAAGAACAATAACATTAGTAATCTCCTTGAGTATCGAAAATGTAATTCCTTAGTTAATGTGCAAAAGAATAATCTCAACAGTCCAAGAAGATAGTATTTAAACTTCCTGCACTCCGAGATCTTTTAGGAGTCCTATGCGTAGTCATGACTCTTATAGCTCCAAGAACTCCACAATTCTTGGGACTCTTGTCTCTCACTTATGCAAGCATATCTTCTTAGATAACAACCCTTATCATGTATAGCAGTCCTCTTCCAACGAACTCGGATTTGAGTAACTTTGTGATAAAGTTGCTGCCTTGTAAGAACATGCAATCAGCGACCTTGAGGACCTGGTTCTTATAACAATGCAACAACTATGTTGAGCATCTGGTTCTTAGTGCACTTCCTCTGAACGTACTTTGTTAATTATCAAAACCTCAATACTCAACATATTTTATTTTGACTGTAAATTAGTTATTAATAATTAAAAAATATTTAAAAAGCATATTTAAAAATTTTGATCAAAGATAAATTTGTTTGACTCTTGAAATTCAAACATTACCACATAAGTAGGGACAGAAGGAGTATAAATAAAGACAATAAACTCAAAGTTGTTTTACTTCTCCCAAACAAAAAAGAACTTCTAGCTCTGCTTTTTCTAGTCCAGCGCCTTTTTGTTTGTTTCCCCCTTTTTTGTTTCAAATTATCTCTTTTAGATCAATTAATTGTACTATTATATTTTTAATTTTTAGAGTAAAATCTCCATATACGACTCAACTTTGATCTATAATACTATCTATAACTATAAGTTTATTGCTGCGCTCCTAAAAAATAATGAAAACACATGAATGATTTTCTTTTTGAAATGTCTTGTTGAGGAATAGAATGAAGGATTTACGTATGTGCAGTGTACCCACAATTAGCTCTGTGATTACGCATGTATGCAAACATATGCAATATATGTCAATCGATCTCCCAGAGATGTACAGTTTTTCCTATATAACAAATGCACTCTCAACATTCTCTGCTTCTTACTCTCAACAGGCTGCCACATTCGAGATAATTTGGAAGAGACAAATGCTTTTTCTATATGTTAGAGTGCAACATTTGTTCCATATTTGGATGTATAAGGATTTTTAAAGGTGTTTAGTGGTCATGTGCTACTCCATCTCTTGCTTTAATTAAAGATTTTGAGTTGAATACTCAAATTATCTCATATAGTATCAAAGCCAAATTTTGGCGAACTGGTTGTTTGCACAACTATTTTTTTCCAATCACTCTAGGATTCTCTCAATCAATTCGCCCTACTATTTTGGCATGCTCAGATTATTTTAAAGCACATAGTCCACAAGATTGCTTAAGAGTATTCCTAGATTGACCGTTTGAGTGGTCTTGTATAACCACGTAATTATTTGTAACCTTCCTCCTGAAGCAATGAGTGTTTACACACTTACATGACTTATGATGCACATTTCTCAATCGATAGCATCGTAGCTTATATGTATTTTTTTTCATGAGATTCTATGATAGGAACCATAGATTTTTGAGCATCGAATTTGATGATTTACAGTCCGTCCTTAGTTTTTGGTATTTTTACTTCACTTCCTATAGTGCTTAAAAAGATTTGAGCATATTATGTGATAGTTTTACCATTTCCTGTCATAGTGCTTTATGGAGGTTTCAGTTCAGATCTTAAATCATGTTTTAAGAATAAAAAGACGAGTATTTCAATTTTATTGTGCCATATGTAACAAATTGATCAATTGCAACAATGATTAGCAACAAATCATATTGAGTACAGAATACTTTATTTTATTTTTTTATTTTGTTGATATTGACTTGATAAATTTAAATGAAGAAATATGGTCAGTGGAAATGTCACAACCCAAAATCCCACTGAATTCGTGACGGCGCCTAACATCGCTTGCTAGGCAAGCCAACAACTAAACAATGGCAATAATCACAGTAAGGGATTTAATTAATCTCAATAGCGGAAATCATAATAATATCTAAAATAACAATAATAATGTAGTTACAAACATCCCATGATCTGCTGTCAACGAGTACATGAGAACATAGAGTCGATACTCAATACAAAACTGTCTATATAATAGAACAGTGATAACAAAATAAACCAAATAAGAATTTCAAGGTCTGCGAAAGACATAGCAGCTACCTCGTAGTGTCCACAAGATGATACCGGTGCAAGCCTCTAGCAATCACCGTGTCCGAAAGTACCTGGATCTACATATAAAGTGCAGAGTTTAGTATGAGTATAATCGACCCCATTTACTCAATAAGTAACATTACCTAACACCGAGCTGAAAGCAATGACGAGCTCGGAAGAAATTCAAGGTCTAAAACCGATAACTAATCACAGCTCATAATATAATCAAAATAGTGAAAGTAGTTTACTCAAAAGATATGATGTTCAATTCGTTCACACTATGAAAGATTAGACATATTTTTCAAGTATAACAGTCAAAGCCCAATCTTTCACCAAAATTTTTAAAATGTGAGTTTATCAAGGAAACTGTGATTTTTAAAACTTTCAATAACAAATAAGATATTTCTTTTACCAACTTGCATGAGTAAAAGACATCTCTATGCCTACATGTCAAATATACATGTCAAGTCAATAAAATCAAAGTATAATCATCAAGTACACTCACTCTCAGTATACTCACAGTGCCTGACACAAATGCCCCCAACCATCACTGACACAACCACACTCAGTACTGTACGAGTGCCTGGAACAAATACCCCTCACCAAGGCACATATATAACTATGTGCCTGCGCTTACTGTAATATCAGACTCTGGAGGGGCGGATCCTGGCCCAAGCGCTAATCAATAATCAATATAACCATTGAGACATGCAACCCGATCCTAGTATCAATTCGTTGCGGCGTGCAACCTAATTCAAATATCAATTTGTTGCTGCATGCAACCTGATCCAATATAACTTACGACACGGCTCTATGGCCCACATTAGTCATTAACCGCTCAAGTCTCAATGGCTCACATCTCATTGAACTCAGCCCAAACAGTATTACATATAGAAGGCAACAACACCATATGATATGACAAACAAGTAATGTACAGAGATTGAGATATAACATGCGGATGAAGAATTATGACTGAGAATATGACTATAAATAAGGCAAACAACTCAAAATAACAAAAATAGCCCTATCATGTCTCAAACAAATAAGTACATAGCCTAGACATGATTTATAACATGAATCATAGCTCAAATGATCATACAAGTAGAGAAAAAAACATGGATGTAACGAGGCATGAAAGCACCCAAGCCTAATAGTAGCCTAAAGTCTACTTGGATCACGAACACCCTAGTGTACGCACACATTCCCGTCACCTAGCATATGCGTCACCTCCAAAATGTCTTAAGTATCATAGTTCATATGGATAATTACCTTCAAACTAAGTTTAGATATGTTACTTACCTCAAAATGTGTGAATCAATACTCCAGTAAGTCCTTAGCTTCCCACAAGAATCGACCTCTAAATGACTCAATTCTAGCCAAAATAACTTAATATCATCAATAAGAAACAAGCCCAAACAATAAAACTATGACCTTGAATTAATTATGCAAAGTCAACCTAAAAAGTCAACCCCGGACTCACACCCCGAAATCCGTCAAAACTCATAAATCCCGAACAGTCATTTCGATTCCAGTCCAAGTATATGTGTTTCACCCAAATCCAACCTCAAATCAATCCTCAAATCATCACTTTCCACTCTCCAAAACCATAGCAAAACTCTCCCAATTTCACCTTTAGTTCACATAAACTAGGTGTAATAATCCATGGGTTGTTAATATCTAATACCAAAATCAAGTAAAGATTACTTATCCCTTCAATTGTGGTGAAATCCTCTCCAAAAATCGCCTCTAGCCGAGCTCAACAACTCCAAATAATGAAAAATGACCAAACCCATCGAAATATGAAGTCTGCCCGGTGATTCCGCATTGCGGTCCAAATCATCGCACCTATGGTACCGCATCTGCGAAAAAACCATCACCAGTAACCTTCCGACCATCCACTTCTGCGGCCACTCCCTTCGCACTTGCGAATCCGCTTCTGCGGCTAGACCAATGCTCCTGTGCAAACGCATCTGCGCTCTTCTTTCGCATCTGCAGACTTCCCTAGCTAGGCCCAAATCTCGCATATGCGCCATCTAGTACGCATCTGTGGTTAAATTTCCGCATATGCGAGAACACCAGAATTCAGAAATCTTAGCAATGCCAACTCAATCCAAGTTGATCTGAAATCAACCCGAAACACACCCGAGGCCCTCGGTAGCCCGTCCAAACACACCAACTAATTCTGAAACATAACACGGACCTACTCGAGGCCTCAAATCACACAAAAAAACATCAAAACTACGAATCGCACCTCAATTCAAGACAAGGAACTTATGAACTTTCAATTTTCAAAACTCGTGCCGAACCACATCAATTCAACCTGGAATGATATCAAATTTTGCACACAAGTCCCAAATAATACAATGAACCTATTCCAACTCCCTGAACCACAATCCTAACCCAATATCAACAAAGTAAACTCCCAGTCAAACCTATGAACCTTCCAAACCTTCAACTTTCTAACTTTCGCCAAATAGCACCAATCTAACCTACGGAACTCCAAATCAAAATCCAAACATACACCTAAGTCCAAAATCATCATACAAACCTATTGGAAACATCAAAAAAATATTCCGGGTCATCTAGGCAAAATTCAAACTCCAATAAACTCTTATAACTTAAGCACCCAACCTTGAGACTAAGTGTCCCAATTCACTCCAAGATTTCCCCGAAACCAAACCAACCACCCCGGCAAGTCACGTAACCACAAAAACACATATTTAAATTATCAAATAGGGAAAACGGGGCTAAAATATTCAAAACGACTGATCGGGTCGTTACATTATCCCTTTTTTAAACAAGTGTTCGTCCTCGAACGAGTCTAAAATCATATATGGAGTCTCAAGAAGGTGAGGATATCTGCTTTGCACCTCCTGCTCGGTCTTCCAAGTAGCCTCCTCGACCGTCTGACCTCTATAATAAACCTTCATCGATGCTGTATTCTTTGACCTCAACTGTCAAACCTGCCAGTCCAAAATGGCCACCAGTCCCACATCATAAGTCAAATCCCCGTCCAACTGACCGTGCTGAAGTCCAATACATGTGAGGATCTTCATAATACTTCCGGAGCATAAAACATGAACCACTAGGTGAACTCCAAATAGGCAAGGCAAGTCTGTAGGCCACCTATCCAACTCTCTCAAGCACCTCAAAAGGACCAAAGGACAAATATACCTTAAGCTCAACTTGCCCTTCCTCCCAAACCTCATCGTACCCTTCATGGGCGAAGCTCTGAGTAGAACCTTCTCACCTACCATATATGCCACATCACGAGCCTTCCTGTCAGTATAACTCTTCTGCCTAGATTGTTCTATACGAAACTGCTCCTGAATCCCTTCACCTTGTGCAAATCGCCACGGACCAAATCAGTGCCTAACAACCTAGCCTCCCATGCTCAAACCAACCAACTAGAGAACGACATCGACTCCCATATAAGGCCTCATACGAGCCATCTGGATACTCGACTGATAGCTGTTGTTGTAGGCGAACTCTACTAACGGTAGAAATTGATCCCATGATCCCCTAAAATCAATGACACAGGCTCGCAGCCTGTTCTCCAATATCTTAATAGTACGCTCAGACTATCCGTCCGTTTGGAGATGAAATACCGTACTCAGCTTGACCCTTGTGCCCAACTCACGCTGCACTGCTCTCCAAAAATTTGATGTGCACTGAGTGCCTCGATCCAAGATAATAGAAATGGGCACACCACGAAGTGAAAAATCTTATGAATATCCAGCTGCTCTGAAGAGTAGGTAGTCATTACTACAATGAAGTGCTCAAACTTGGTCAGTCTGTCCATAATAACCCACACTACTTCAAATCTCCTCAAGGTCCATGGAAGTCCAGCTACAAAATCCATCGTTATATGCTCCCACTTCCACTCCGGAATATCAAGCCTTTAAAGCAGACCACCTGGTATCTGATACTCATACTTTACCTGCTAACAGATAAAACACTGAGCAACATGCTCAACAATATCCTTCTTCATCCTTCGCCACCATTAGTGCTGCCTCAAGTCCTTTTACATCTTCGCAGCACCCGGATGAATGGAATACCACAAACTACGGGCCTCCTCAAGTATCAAATCTCACAACTCATCCATATTAGGCACAAATATACAGTCTTGAAGTCTCAATACTCCATCATCACCATTAGTAACCTCCTTAGCATCACTGTGGTACACCGAGTCTTTTAGGACAAGCAAATAGGGATCATCATACTGACGTGCCTTGATGCGCTCAAACAAGAACGACCGCGATACAACACAAGCAAGAACCTTGTTGGGCTCCGAAATATCCAACCTCATGAACCGATTGGCCAAATCCTGAACATCCAATGCTAACGGTCTGTCCCCAATGGGGATATAAACAAGACTCCCCATGCTCTTAGCCTTCCTACTCAATGCATTGGCCACCACATTGGCCTTCACCGGATGATAAAGAATGGTAATATCATAGTCTTTTAGTAGCTTAAACCACCTCTGTTGCCTCAAGTTTAGATCCTTTTGCTTGAATAAGTGCTGGAGACTCCTGTGATCCATGAACACCTCTCAAGACACGCCATAAAGATAGTGCTCCAATCTTCAGCGCGTGGACAATAGCTGCCAACTCCAAATCGTGTATAGGGTAGTTCTTCTCATATGGATTCAACTGACGTGAAACATAAGCAATCACTCTGCCCTCTTGCATTAATACACAACCAATGACAATCCATGAATCATCACAATAAACTGTATAAGAACCCGATCCCGAAGGTAAAACCAGAACTGGAGATGTAGTCAAGCCCGTCTCGAGCTTTTGAAAGCTCTCATTAGACCATCAAAATAGGGCACCCTTATGCGTCAATCTAGTCAACGAGGCTGCTATAGATGAAAACCCCTCACAAAACGCTGATAATACCAAGCCAACCCAAAGAAACTTCGAATCTCAGTAGCAGTAGACAATCTGGGCCAATTTTGAACTGCCTCAATTTCTTCGGATCCACCGTAATCCCTTCGCTGGATACCACATGGCCCAAGAATGCCACCGAGTCTAACCACAACTCACACTTGGAGAATTTAGCATATAGCTTCTTTTTCCTCAAAGTTTGGAGCACGATCCTCAAATGATGCTCATGATCCTAACTTCTTCTCCCTCAAAGTATGGATCACGATCCTCAAATGTTACTCATGATCCTCTCGGCTACTAGAATACACCAATATGTCATCAATAAACACAATTACAAAGGCATCGAGATAGGGTTGAAATACACTATTCATCAAGTTCATAAAAGCTGCTAGGGCATTGGTCAACCCAAAAGACATCACCAAGAACTGATAGTGTCCATAACGGATCCTAAAAATAGTCTTAGGAAAATCTAAAGCCCTGATCTTCAACTGATGGTACCCCAATCTCAAGTCAATCTTCGAGAACACTCTAGCATCTTTGAGCTGATCAAACAAATCATCAATACGCGGTAGTAGGTGCATGTTATTGATAGTAACCTTGTTCAATTGCCTGTAGTCAATGCACATCCTCATAGAACCATCTTTCTTCTTCATAAATAGAACTGGAACACCCCAAGATGAAACACTCAGTCAGATAAAACCTTTATCAAGCAACACTTGAAGTTGATTATTCAATTCCTTCAACTCCGCTGGTGCCATGCGATATGGTGGAATAAAGATGGGCTAGGTGACCGGCACTAGATCAATACCAAAATCAATATTTATATTGGGTGGAATGCCCGATAAGTCTGCTGGAAACACATCTGAAAACTCCATCACTACCGGAACTAATTCAACATTAGGAGTATCAGCACTAACATCTCTCACGAAGGCCAAATACGCCAAACATCCCTTTTCAACCATCTATTGAGCCTTCAAATATGAGATCACTCTACTAGGAATATGACCCGAGGAACCTCTCAACTCCACCCTAGGCGACCCCAGCATCGCTAACATCACGTCTTAGCGTGAACATCAAGAATAGCATAGTACAGAGACAACCAGTCCATACCTAAAATCACCTCAAAGTCAACCATGCTGAGCAGTAAAAGATCAACTCTAGTCTTGTAACCCCCAATGGTAACCACACACGATCAATATACACAGTCCAACCAAAATAAAATCACCCACCTATGTAGATGCATTAACACGTATATCTAATGAATCACGAGGCATATCCAAATAACGAGCAAAGTATGATGACACATATGAATAAGTGGAAATAGGGTCAAATAGCACCGAAGAATCCCTGTGGCACACGAAAACAATACATGTGATCACAACATCTAAAGCAACATCCTCTGGGCTGGCAAGAAATGCATAATAATGAGCCTGTCCACCACCTGACTGACCTCCCCCTCTAGGGAGACCTTATCTCGTACGACCTCTACCCCGAGCTGGGTGAGCAGGTGGTGTAGCAATTGGTGCGGGAGTCATAGTCGAACCTCACTATTGCACAGGACCTCGGACAAAATAGGGGCAATACCTCCTTATGTCCCCTAACTCCCCACACCCATAGAAATCTCAAACTAGGGATGACTATGGGGTCTGAATCGGAACCTGTGAACCAGAATAACCGCTGGAAAAGCCCGATACTGATGAACCCTGAGCTAATGGAGTTCGATAAGAGCTCTAAACTGGAGGTGCGCTGAAGGATGATTGAACTGGACGAGCATCGTATGAATTGTGTCTAGCTAATAAACCACGAGGAATAGGGAGCTGCCTGAGCGAGCCTAAAAGAACAACCTCTACTGTAATGTGACTGACCTCTAAACGAGGTACCACCGAAACCACCCAAACCACGGGGCCTCTTGCCCTCCTGGTCCTCTCGCTCAAACCTATGAACCTCCTCCAATACCTAGCAATCTAAACCACCTGGTTAAATCTAGCATTCATCTCGGCATCTCGAGCCAAACTATAATGTAGACCATAGTTGAGGCCATCAATGAACATCCTGATCCTCTCCCTCTCAGTGGGAACCAACCATACTGCACGACGTGCAAAATTCGTGAATCTCATCTCGTATTGGGTCACAGTCATATCCCCCGGAGTAGCTACTCAAACTCTCTAAGCAACTCCTCTTTGCGAGTCAGAAAAACTTCTCTAAGAAAAGAGCTTAGAACTGATGCCATGTAAGTGGTGCTGCGCTAGCTGGTCTGCCTGATTCATAGGTCTGCCACCATTTATAGGCTGCCCCTATCAGTTGAAAAGTAGTAAAGGCAACTCCACTAGTATCCACAATACTTGCTATGCAAAGAATCCGATGACACTGATCCAGAAAACCCTGATCATCCTCTGACTCTCCTCCACTAAACTCGGGAAAAAGTCTCTAAAATCACTCCAACCTCTTCTTCTCCTCATCAGTCATAGATGTACAAACCTCGGCCCAAGCAGCAACAACTAGCTGAACTGGAAACACCCTTGGTGTCTGATAACCCTGAGCAAGATGTTCCGGTGTACGGGTAGTGGGAGTCTGGGCTCCTCCCCCAGCCAGTAAGGTAGCTGGTGCAACTGGTATCAATTCCTCTTGAGCCAAGCTCGTGCACACACTCAAGATATGAGCTAAAGTCTCCTAATGACCAGGTATAGCAATAGGTACCACCGGTGTTTGAGCTGGTTTCACAGGCTCAACAGTATTTGAAACCTACTCCTCCACTAGAGCAACTGGTGGCTCCATAGGTTCTGCTATAGCTGTAGTGCGAGCCCTACGTCGGCCCCAGCCTCTCGCGGCCTTGACTGGTGGCACTAGCGCCTGCTCGCGCGATTTGGCTGAACGTGTCCTCACCATCTGTGAGAGAATAGAAGAGCTTAGGTTCAAACCTCAGAATTAACAAGTCCGCACGACAAGAATGCAAGAAAGTAAAGTTTCCCAATAGTTCAGTATCCTCTCAAAGATAAATATAGACGTATGCGTACCGATCCACAAGACTCTACTAAACTTGCTCATGACTCGTGACACCTACGCAACCTAGTGCTCTGATACTAACTTTTCACAATCCAAACTCTCTCTAGAGCCCTGAAGATACCTAACACCGCTTTCTAGGCAATCCAACAACTAAACAATAGAAATAAACACACTAATGGAACTATTAACCTCAATAGCGGAAAAATCATAATACTATCTGAAACAACAATAATAACGTAGCTACAAACATCCCATGATCTGGTATCAACGAGTACATGAGCACTACCAAATATCAAAATATAGAGTCAATGCTCAATACAAAACTGTCTGAATAATAGAACAGTGATAAAAAAATAAACCAAATAAGAACTTCAAGGTCTGCGAACGACATAGCAGCTACCTCATAATCTCCACAAGCTGATACCGGTGCAAGCCTCTAGCAATCACCACGTCTGAAAGTACCTGGATCTGCACATAAAGCGCATAGTGTAGTATGAGTATAACTTACCCCTATTACGCCCCGTTTGCTCGCGAAAGCAGGCTTCGACATGTGACAACTCTTTTAAAACGAGGGTACTAAAAGAGAAGAGTCGCCACCTAATGATTTTTACGTGTGTTAGGGAACCTATTTTTAGATAACTCTGTTTCAACTAGTCAATGTCACCGAAGATCGGGTAAGGGCTTAAATTACCTCAAAGAGAAGGTGTTAGGCACTCTTCGAGATCCACAACTATGGTTCCCGGTTAAATGTTAGAGCTATGTGGGATTTATCGAATTAGAGTTAATTATTCTAAGTGAGCATGCAAATGAATTCATTACTGAACTAAAGGAGAGAAGGTCTAGATAAACAATTAGTTATTCTATGTGAAAGAGATAACTAGTCAAAGAAATAATGCACAAATAATGTAAAGAAATAATTTGGAAGAGTAGACTTCATTCATTAACAAACTAATTGGTACAACTCGTTAGAGACTACAAGGTGTAACTTAGTTGAACCTAGATTCCAACAAACTAAATATACAAGGAACAATTAAGCATAATGGGGGAGAGGGGTTCTAAATTTTTAAGCCTAAAGGGTCACTCTGTGCAGCACATAATACTTCACAACCATTATAAGTGCAAGGCTTGCTCATATTATCGAACGAGCACAGACTATCATCTCCAGCTACCAGATTACTATCTTTATGTGGTTAACCTAAAGTGCACTAATTCAATTCTAAGTCGTTCCCTACTTGTTCCTATCCATCCCATTCTTATGGTCCAGGAGGCATTAGACTTCTACGTAAATAGTTCTTGACTCATCCTAGGTTGCTCAAAAGAAAAAGACTAGGCGCCATGTAATAGAAACAAATAGGACTTCATATAAGGAAACAATTAGCACAAAGGGGCTCATGTTTACCTCCACACATAGATTCATATGCACGTCGAGTAATTGTCAAACAACAGTGATAGGCAATGGCAGAATGGACAGGAGAAATTCCATATGAACATGCTCTTCTAATTGCAAAATTAAGACGGGCAGTTATGGGTTACTGCAATTTGAATTGCTTAAACCTAAAGCATGGTTTCTATGTGAACACGCAAATGGCTAGTTGATCAGGTTCATGACTAGTTTAGCAATAGGTTACCATCCTACAAGCAGGATCTCTAAATGATCATATTTAGATTGTTTTTGGAAAAAACAACAGTTGAGTGATACGAATTCTTATTTAGGGACCTTATAGTAATGATCTCTAGGCAGATAAATGTGGAGAACACAGTTGAAAGGCATTTTGGCATAAGTAGTTTCAATTACTTAACATAGAATCTTTTAGGCATGATAGCTAAGTGTTACATTCTAGTACATGATTTTTAAGTGAAGGGGGAAAATATTCAAACAAGTGAACACGAAGTTTGTCCTATATGCATGTCTTCTAAGTGAGTTATAAATCATATTGGCAATATTGAATTCAATTACTTAGGGTCCTAAATCATGACTTCTAAGCGAATACGCAAAGTTGAGGGTCTTATAGGCATGTTGTCTATTAGCAAGTAATGCACAGAAATAGAACATCGCAAAGAAGTAGCAAGTAAGATCATTTGGATCCGATAGGCATGCTTTCTATTCGTTGTATGTGAAAAAGTAAAATACCCCAGCCCCTTTTAACTAATTTCCCCATCATTTATTTTACAAGGAATTACAGGCCCAAATAGAACGATTACAAGCCCAATTACGAATACAAAGTAACCCAGTAACACATACCTTCAAGAACTCCATGTGGCAGGCAGGCCCATACTCCAGGTGCTGACAGTGTACCTCAGATGCCCAATCCCAAAAATTGGCCCAACGGTCAGGCCCAAACAATAGGAGCTACTATCTTGTCTAACTGTTATTATTAACAAGCATTAAAACACAAAGGAAATCGGTGACAACCTATGTTATCCAGGAAAGCTCAAATTTAGGCAAGGGCATATACACATTGGGCTCTTAGTGTCATAACTAACAAAGAAGCTAGGATCTCAAACATCCTAAGATATGATACTTAAGAGGCAGATAAGTACATGGGTAAGAGTAGAACAACCTTTAACCTGTTAGTCAATTAAAAACCTCAATAGAAAGTTCCTATAACATGGAGGGGGTATGTAGAACACATTAGTTAAAGCATATACACATGCAAAATAGGTTATAGGTTCATGAAATTAACTCAAAGCAACGGCAGACACCCTAGAATAGTCAAGAATTGATCACAGGGAACATAACAACAAAGTTAGGGTAGGCACGATCCAGAACTGGTTCGGATGAGACAACTAACTAGAAGTTCATACATGGGAGACTTAACATGAAACATCTGAGATAGAACATGGTCATGAACTACTTCAAATAGAAATTCTCACAGGAAAGGTACCCAACATGAAAGCCTAAAGCAAAGTATGGCCAGGAGTTAACTCGAGTAGATAACAAGTAGAAATTTACACGTGGGAACCTCAACATGGAGATCTAAGGAAAGACATGGTCAAGCTGATCCTATAGTCAAACAAAAATTCTTACAGGGAAGGTCAGTATGAAACTTAAGGCAAACATGTCATGATTCAATTCAAATAACAACTCCTATAGGTAAATATTCAACACAAAATCTAAGATAGGTATAGTTAAGGACTAATTCTGTGAAACTGACAAGCAGCAATTCACATATGAAGGACTTGACGAGAACCTCTTAAAGTAAGGCATGTTCAAAATAAATTCTGAGCATATATCAGTCTCCTCAAGAAAGGTTTCAACATAGGAATCCAAGTAAAGGCATGAGCTCAATACTGGAGACGTAACAGGCAAAAATACAAATTTAGAGCCAACTTAATCACAACAAATCAACTAGCAGGAAAACACCTAATTCTGAGAAGGTCAGAAAATTGTTCAAGTCAATCGCACGTGGTGAGAATAAATTGTATATGTCAAAGCTTGTCTTAGAGGCCTTTGACTTAGGCAGATTTGTCACTAGAAAATATGAAATTGTAGAATAACATTAGGATAATTGAATTACAGTAAATCATAAAACAATCGTACGATATTAGAGTTCAAATTATAGGGGACTAAATCATGCTTATCCATAAAAGTTCAAATGATACTGGCTCACAGAACACATATAAGTAAAAAAAGGAATAGAAAATTGTGCGAGTCAGGAACATTAACCAATAGCAAACTAAACGAGCAAAGAAATGAGAAAGGTTGGAGCTTTAGTAATGGCTCAAATAGCAGCAGTCAAAAGAGAATAGTGAAAACCCCAAATCCGGTGCTCTAGAGTTCACAAGAGCATCGAAAGAGCTCAAGAGTTTCTTGCGTCGGAGGAGACTAATGAACCAATCATGATGGCCTTGGCTTTCAGCTAGCCAAGAACACGATAATTTTAGAGAAAACTAGAGCGTAATAGAACAAGTGAGTGAAAGAGAGTAGTGATTAAGGTCCACCCAAAGGGGAAATTGGGGAGGGCTTTATATAGTGCTTAATTAGGCGATCAAATAAGGAAAGAAATCAAGAAGATACAAATAAGGAAAAGAAAATATAGCATGAAAAACACTAAAACATCTGGGAAAGGAAAGAAATCGGTTTTCAAACCCTAATTAGGGTTCCTTGATTGCAAATCGGCGGGTGAATGCAAGAATTGTCCCCTTTCACATGTATGCAAGAATTAGCCAGTATATTTTATAATGTATTTTTAATTACCCGACCCCCAAACCCTAATCCCCATTATGTAAAAACACATTATAAAATATACTAGCTAAGTGGCAAACAAGAGGGCAAAATTGAGTATCAAGAACCCCATGTACTCTATAAGTAACAAACCTAACCTCGGGCTGAAAGCTGACGAGCTCGGAAGAAAGTTAGGTTCCAATATCGATAATCAATAAAAACTCATAATATAATCAAGATAGTGAAAGTAGATAACTCAAAAGATATCTTGTTCAATTCGTTCACAACTACGGAAAATTAGACATCAGTATAACAGTCAAATCCCATTCTTTCATCAAAATTTCTAAAATGTGAGTTTATCAAGGAAACTGTGATATTTCAAACTTTCAACAATAGATAAGACATTTACTGTGCCTTACAGAAATGGCCTTAACCATCACCCACACAACCACACTCAGCACTGTATGGGTGCCTAGCATAAATGCCCCTCACCAAAGCACATATATAACTCCGTGCATGCACTCACTATAATATAAGACTTAGGAGGGGCGGATCCTGGCCCAAGCGCTAATCAATAATCATTATAATCATAGTAACATACAACCCAATCCAAATATCAATCCGTTGCAGCGTGTAATATGATCTAATATAACTCACAGCACGGCTCTATGGACCACATCAGTCATCAACCGCTTATGTCTCAATGGCTCATTTCTCATTGAACTCAGTCCAAACAGTATCACATATAGAAGGCAACAACATCATGTGATATGAAAAATAATTAATGTACAAAAATCGAGATATAACATGCGAATAGAAAATAATGACTGAGAATATGACTATAATTAATGCAAACAACTCAAAATAGCAAGAATAGCCCTATCATGTCTCAAACAAATAAGTACATAGCCTGGACAGGGTTTCTAACTTGAATCATAGCTCAAATGACCATATGACCAGAGAAAAAAAATATGGATATAATGAGGCATGAAAGCACCCAAGCCTTATAGTAGCCTAATGTCTACCCGTATCACGAAAACCCGGTGTACGCATACACGCCTGTCACCTAGCATGTCCGTCACCTTGGAAACATCTCAAGTATCATAGTTCGTAGGGATAATTACCCTCAAACTAAGTTTAGATATGTTTCTTACCTCAATATGAATCAATACTCCAAAAAGCCCTTCCCACGCGAGTCGACCTCCGAATGACTTGAATCTAGCCAAAACAACTTAAATCTCATTAATATAAGCCATATAAAACAAGCACAAACAATAAATCTATGAACTTGAATCAATTAGACAATGTCAACCCATAAAGTCAATCCTAGGCCCGCACCCCAAAACCCGTCAAAACTCACAAATCACGAACACCTGTAGCGACCCGACTGGTCGTTTTGAGCTCTAGCATGTCGTTCGGTGGTTTAAGACTTTGAGTAGCTTCACTTCGTGTGTTATGATTTGTACATGTAGTCGGGTTAGAATTTTGAGAAGTTCGGAGTTGATTTGGAAGCATAATTCTCAATTCGAAAGCCTCAAGTTGGTAGAGTTGACCAAGGTTCGACTTTTGAGTAAACGACCTTAGAATCGGCATTTGGAAGTTCCTATAGGTTCATAAGGTGATTTTGGACTTGGGCTTAGATTCGGATCGAGTTTCGGGTGGCCTAGGAGCGTTTCAAAGCTTACTGTGGAAAATTGACATTTTGAAGGTTTTAAAATTTCTAAGTTTGATTTGAAGTGGACTTTGGTGTTATTGATGACTGTTTGAGATTCTGAGTCTTGGAGTAGGTTTGTATTATGATTTTTGACTTATACATAAAATTTGGCGTCATTCCGGATGTTCAAGTGTGATACGAACGCGTTCGGCAAAGTTTGAAGGTTTGAAAGTTAAAAGAAGGATTTTGATCATCGATTCATAGTTTTGATATTATTCGTGATGTTTTGAGCCTTTGGATACGTTTGGATAAGGTATTGGGACTTGTTTGTGTCAATGGACGGGGTCCCTGAGGCCTCGGGTGTATTTCGGGATGGTTTCAGACCTAGTTTGGGAGTTCTGCTATTGCTGGTTGCTGGTGCTAGTGTTATGCTTCGCGATCGCGAGTGGACTTATGCAATCGCGAAGAAGGAATTTTGTGGGCTGCCTTTTGTGCTTCGAGAATGCAATAGTGGAGTTGCGAACGCAGATAAGGAGCTAGGGTCCAGGGACTTTTACCCTACGCGAATGCAACAAGCTAGTCGTGAACATGATGAATCGTGTGCTGGCAGATTTGCCCTTTGCGAACGCGGAAGGGAGACCACAAACGTGAAGGCTGGTTTCATGGATGGGAGATAGTTGGTCATCGCGAACACGGTGTGTTGATCATGAATGCGAAGCTTTTGGGCTGGTAGGCCTCCGCGAACGCGACCAAGAGTCCGCGAACTCGAAGAAGAAAGGCTTGGTAGAATATGTTTTTATTTCGGGGGTTAGACCCATTTCCTTCACTTTTCACATGGATTGGGCGATTTATGGAGCTCTTTAAGGGGAGATTTTTATCATCTATAGCAAAGTAAGTATTTCTCAAACATTGTAAGTTAAGACATGAATTATATATGGATTTGAATATGAAAATTTATAGAAATTATGAGATTTTGGAAAAAACCTAGAAATGATAAATTTGGATATTAACCATGAAATTGGACATGGAATTAGGAATAAATTATATATATAAGTTCGTGGTGTTATTGGTGATGCTCATTTTCGAATATTTTCAGAATCTGGGCACGTGGACCTAGAGGTTGACTTTTCGAGCGGAGTTGAGAATTGTTATAAATTGTTAAACGACGAGTATTGGAGTATATTATGATTGGCTTGCACGTTTTTTGATTAGTTTCGGATAGTTTGGCATCGGTTTGAGGTGTTAGAGAGGTGTTGGGGCCAGTTATAAGATTTTGGAGCGACGTATGTCTCTTATCTAATGTTGTGAGGGGAAAAATTACCCTGTAGCTGTTATATTTGTTATGTGCTACATGTTATGGGAGCTACGCAAGTATGAGGTGACGAGTGTCCATGCGTATGCTAGAATTCCTGATTATGTCCGAGTAGACTTAGACTCACGCCATGCTTTAATTGCACTATGAGTTATTCTTGCCTGTTTAAATTCTATAATTCACGTTATAACCTTGTATTACACTCGCGTAGAGTAATGGAGTTGATATTTTAGATATTTGATGAGCTACTTGAGTAGCCGTGGAAATTGTACTGCCCTTACGTATTTCTCCCATATTGTGCGTATTCATCTAAACGTTTTCTTGAATTTCATAACTCACACGTATATTCGTGAGTGGGGTCAAGGACCCGTTAAAGTCTCATATATTCTAATGGATCAGGCTGAATGCCTTAGTAGTATTCTTATAGGATCGGGCCATTCGCCTTGGCAGAGTAATATATTCTTATAGGATCGGGTCGTTCGCCTCGGCAGGATTAAGTACAACACTTTTATGGGATCGGGCCGTTCACAGTGGTGGGATTATGTATCATATTATTATGGGATCGGGCTTTTCACCTCGGCAGGATATTGTAACACACTTTTATGGGATCGGGTCATTCACCTTCGCAGTTCTACGAAAAACTCTTATGGGATCAGGCCACTCGCCTCGGCAGAATCGTTCGTAATATTTGATAAGAAGTCAGTGTACCCGTGAGTTTCCTAAATTGAGATGTGACAGTTTATTTGATGTTGAGCATTATGTATTCCAATTGAGGAAATGCTCGATATTTGAGGACTTCGCATTTATTCTTTAGTTGAGGACTTCACGTTCCCACTCTTTTACCTCCCATGCCTCATACCTGTTTACTTTTGTTACTTGATTTTTTGGACCACTAGTAAGTGTCGATGTCGACTCCTCGTCACTACTTCTTCGGGGTTAGGCTAGATAGTCATTGGGTACGCGTTGATTTACGTACTCATGCTACACTTTTTCACTGATTGTGCGGGTATTGATTCATGCACATTTACTGGTAATCTTGTGCACGGGCGCAACTGCTAAGAGGGCTTTATGGTCAGTTGCATTCCATGTTACGATCCGCAGTACACAAAGTCTCTATCTTACTAAGTTATTTTATTCTGTCTATTTTATATTCCAGACGGATGTTGTATTAGTATTGTACATCCTAGTAGATTCTCATGCACTTGTGACACCCGGTTTTGGGAGTTTCTAGTGGATGTTCATAGTTGCATCTTGATATTATTATTATCACTGCACTTTATGATTTATTTATACTTGGAAACTTGTTAAAGAAAATCATATGTATCTATGAGTAGAGTTAATTCTATTTATTTAATGAAATCCTTGATTTTTACAAATTAAAATGGATAACTAAGTGGAGGTTCACGTGTTGGCTTGCCTAGCAACATAGTTGCACTGCATCATGACCTATTACGAGATTTGGGTCGTGACAACTTGGTATCAGAGAACTAGGTTCACTTAGGTCTCACGAGTCATGAGCAAGTCTAGTAAAGTCTTGCGGATTGGTACGGAGATGTCTGTGCTTATCTTCGAGAGGCTATAATGATGTTAGGAGAACTTCCCTTTCCTTATTCCCTATCGTGCAATTTGATTTCGTTGAAGCTTATGTCTTCAGTTCATTCTACTCATTCGAATGCGGTGTTGAGCGCTTGTTATCAATTGGGCATCAAGGAGTTGTAGTGGTGGTACAGATGTGGTGCAGGATGTTTTTCACTGTATATGTGGGCAGACTATTAACGTCACCTTGTGGAGGGGTGTTATATTGTTTCAAGCCAGTGTTAGTGTTGCCCATGGTTTCGAGGCTATACACAGTGTATTGTGATGTTCAAGTATTGTTATCACGTCGTACTGGTGTGAACCGCATGGTGTTTACTCATGTGTTGCGGCAGTGAGTGCATTAGGAAAAGGGTTATTCGGTTCGTGATTGGAAGATTCAGTATTTAGTTCCAGCGCCAAGAAGTAATAAGATTATGGGTGTTCAGGCCATGGCTGATGGAGTAGTGAAATTTGATAAGTCCGAACTTAGTGGAATCCTAGTCTATGTTGTGGTGTCATCATCCTTCTTTGAATGCATTAAGGCTCATCAGTATGATAGTTTTTGTTTGTTTGCCTTTGGGGCACGATGTTGTGAAATGGTAACTAAAAAGCGATTATCGGAGATGACGATATATTGCGGCTTTAGAATGGAATTAGTGTTTCCAGTGTTGATGGTTTGAGGGGTATGATCCCTGAGGTGGCTTTTGTACTTAGGAAGTTTGAATCTGACGAGAAGGGCTGATCGGAAGGTAGGAAAATGTGAATATTTGATAATCGTTTTAGGATGCAGTATGGCTGTGAGATTTAAACATATTGTTAGACCTTCGGTTGATGTTAATGAATGAATGGATTCTTATGGCTGGTGGAGGAGTGTGGACCCAATGGAGAATAACTGATTTCATAAAGAATGTAACTATGGCAATGTCGTTGGGGGATGTTGTTATGAGATTACACAGGGGGCTATATCATGTGAGAAGGTTAGGGATCGCATGATTCCTAATGAAGTTCCTATAAAGAGTTCTACTTTCTATCCAACATGAGGTATGTACTACGATGTGGGCTTGAATCGCTTGAAAAAGATTGTGCGTCTCTCAGGAGGTCGAATGTTCTTTTGGGGATGATAATTCGAGATATGTTATGAAAAGTTTAAAAAGAGCTGCGAGAAATTTGGCTGGGTAACGGTTTGGGATCATGGTAGCTAGGAGGAAAAGTCATTGTGGGTCCTTAGAGTTGCGAGTGGGACTTAAAGCTAAGTGAGGTATCCTACCATTTATGATTGGGTCACGTGGTTATGTGCCTTTGCAGTTTCTAGTTATCGGTACGTTGGTAGATTAGTGATGACTGAGAAAGAGAACATCATGGGTAATTCGAGCAAGGAATTTGATGGATGCGTGCTATATTTCACCTTATTGATGTGTGGAGGTTGTGGGATGACGTAGATTTTACACTTCTCGTGGATGTGATGCACATAGGGAAGGATTCATTCGGTTGCTTCTTTGGAGTATTCGTGTGTGAATGGAGCACTAGCTGTCAGGTTCAATATATTTGGGACTAGCTGAGAGTGGGAAATTTTCAATAATGGTTCTAGTGGAGTCGTGATTTAAGGTGCGATGCTTGAAGATTTTCGGGTTCGTTATGTGCGGATGAGGATTTGGGTTTTGCAGTAGAGTGTGAAGGGTACTTGGAGTATTTCTATGGTTTCACTAGGTCTCCTATGAAATGTCAGAAAGATAGAAGAAACAACTTCGGATTCGCAGAAGATCTTTTAGAGCTGGTGTATAAGTGGGAGGTAGTATTGAGTGCATGAGGAGGATATAAAATGGCTTATGGATATTTAGACAATTTGGTCTTATGATTTGAGGCCACTCGGGATGAGTATTGATTGAGGTCCATTGTGTGTTGAAAAAGAGAGGTATTGATTTTGAAGGTGAGTCAAGAGAAGACTGAGTAATTGAGTTAGTTGAGCAGTGGTTTGGATTGGAATGGAAATGCAAATGATCGATTCATTCGGTGCAATAGGGTTATACAAGTGTTCATGGCTATACTTGCGGGTTTGGTAGTCTCTAAAATTTGGCTGGTTTGGAGGGATTCAATCCTGATGGTTTGGTTATGTGCAAATGGGTCCCGAAGAGTTATGAAGGTCTCAACCATGACTTGACATCTGTGTCGTTTGCGGTTATTGGAAGATGGTTGTGTGTTGCGATTCTTCTTCTGAAATGAGTTAAGTGAAAGGCTTCTAGCTAATGAAGTGTTTATTCTACTAGTGGTTCAGGAGTTACGATGAAATTGTTGTACTCTCACGTAGCAGCATGATAGGTGTGGTGTGCGGTATGGAATTGGAATTTGAGGATCAAGGTTGTGGTTCAGTTTTGATAAGAATGTCACGAGCTCGGAGGAGCTGGGAGAGATTTAAGTTGTTCAGAGCATGTTGGCACAATTTTCGGATGGCCTGACGATGGTCGATTTTTTGGAAGAAGTATTATGTGTTGATTTGTGGATTCTTGATTAGCACTATAATAATAGTATGGTTGGTATGGATGTGCAGATTTTACTACCTAGAGCAGAAGGTTGTGGAGTATCTCTTATGGGATGATTGTGTAAGTGTGATGTGTCAGTCATTTAAGTAGTAGAGATTGAGATCAGGTATGAAGATTTTGGTATTGTTGTTGATTAGAGAGTTTGTGTCTGCGCGATGCTCTATTCCTGTGGTTGCAATTGTGGAAGTTTGTTCTTGATTTGACGGTTGATCGTATGTGTCATGGATAGGGTCATTATGGATCTTTAGATGGTTATTGACCTGTTTTGGGATGATCGGAATTGGTTTTGAGGCCCATTGGTAGGCCCAATGTGGGTTTATGTTCTACATCCTATCAGATATGCTTATTCGGCATACCGTTGCGCATGGATGAGTTTTTGAGCGTGGTGGATGTTATTCCTGCCCTCGCCTATTTCATGTGTTACTCTTTTATGCCATGTGAGTTATGAGACGACTTGATTATTCACACATGTATTGTGATCCTGTGTATATGAGCGGGATGGCTCTTGAGATGCTGGTTGATTATTGCACCTTAGTCGTGCTTGGGCCTTTGTAGTGCATGGTGGTATCCATCTCTCCAAGGTTATGTTTATGCACTCGGTGTGTTTTTTTTTATTATACGTGTGTCCAGTAAGGATGAGCATTTTTGGCTCAATGGGTATTCGTATGCAAATTTATTATGTATGGATCGGGTTGCACGTCATCACGGGTGTGATGATTGGATCGATTTGCAAGCCGCAATAGTGAGATGTTGAGCACAATTGCTTATACTTATTTTATGTGTTTTGTTTCTCATCTTGGAGATATGTCTATAGCACTATTTGGCTGTTTTTATTCATTACGTAGGCTGGATAGTTCTGAACTCGATTTCGCTTTTCCATATTGGTCATATTCGTGTTGTGGCTTGCTGGCACGTTGATGATGTCATATGAGATTTTAGATGGTTTTGATGTGGCTTGTCGACCGAGAAGCTTGTGCTAGGTGAGACGATGTCGTTAGCCTGGAATAACTGTAATCAGATTAGAATAATGTATGTTGGAGGGAGAATGTCATTAATCAGTTCAGAAAGTGGCAATGGTTCATGTAGAACGGAGGAACTCCATGGTTTATTGTTCTGACGGGTTATTATGAGATTATGCACATCTCTTTCATTGTTTCTGCATTGTGAGGTTTGGAATAGGATTTTTATGGGTCATAAGGTATATTACAAGCATTGGGTTTGTAAATTTGCAGTTAGTATGATTGGAAGATATTACAATGGGCATATGAGTTAGGCGGTGCGTCGTGTGGTTATGACTTGGGTGTATATGTATGTTGTGTACAACTTGTGGAGTTTGATACGGTGCACGTATGCTAGAATCAGACCTTATAGAAGGTTCCAGATGTTAGAATTTGGTTCTAAGGCTTGTGGGTTAAGGTAGCAGGAAGGATCTTCAGTCTGGGATGAGCTAATATGCTAATATGGATTGTGGTGGTACGAGTAGGAGCACGAGGTGTTATACAGTAATCTTGGCAACTTTGGAACGGTTCTTGACACGTTCGAGGACGAACGCATGTTTAAATGGGGGACAATGTAAGGACCGACTAATCGTTTTGAGCTCTAGCATTTTGTTCCGCTGTTTGAGACCTTGAATAGCTTCACTTCATGTATTATGATTTGTACGTGTAGTCGGATATGAATTTCGGGAAGTTCGGAGTTGATTTGGAAGTGTAATTCTCAATTCGGAAGCCTTAAGTTGGTAAAGTTGACAAGGGTTTGACTTTTGAATAAGCAACCTCGGAATGGGGATTTGAAGATACCTATAGGTTCGTAAGCTGATTTTGGACTTAGGCTATGTTCGGATCGAGTTTTGGGTGGACCAGGAGCGCTTCGGCGCTTACTGTGGAAAATTGGCATTTTGAAAGTTTTAGAATTTCCTAAGTTTGATTTGAAGTGGACTTTAGTGTTATTGATGTGTGATTTGTGACTTGTACGTAAAATTTGGCATCATTCTGGAATGCTTAAGTGTGACTTGTACGTAAAATTTGGCATCATTCGACGATGTTTGATGGTTTGAAAGTTAAAAGAAGGATTTTGATCATCGATTCGTGGTTTTGATATTATTCGTGGCATTTCGAGCATTTGGATAAGTTTGGATAAGGTATTGGGACTTGTTGGCGTGATTGGTAGGGGTCCGAGGCACTAGATGTGTTTCGGGATGGTTTCCGACCACTTTTAGGAGTTTTGCTGTTGCTGCTTGCTGGTGTTGGTGTTGTGCTTCGCGGTCGCGAATAAGGAATTTGGTGGGCTGCTTTTTGTGCTTTGCGAATGCGGATAAGGAGCTGGGGACCAGGGACTTTTACCCTACGCGAATGTGACAGGGTAGTCGTGAGCGTGATGAATTGTGGGCTGGCATATTTGCCCTTCGCTAATGCGAAGGCTGGCTTCATGGCTGGGAGATATTTGGTGATCGTGAACGAGATGGTTTGATCGTGAACGCGAAGCTTTTGGGCTGGTAGGACTTTGCGAACTCGACCAGTAGTCCACGAACGTGAAGAAGAAAGGCATGACAGAATATGTTTTTATTTCGGGGGTCAGAACCATTTTCTTCATTTTCACATGGATTGGGCGATTTATGGATATATTCAAGGGGATATTTTTATCATCTATGGAAAGATAAGTAATTCTCACACATTGTGAGTACATGAATTATATATGGATTTGAACATGAAATTTTTTAGAAATTGTGGAATTTTGGAAGAAAACCTAGAAATGGTAAATATGGATTTTAGCCACGAATTGGACTTGGAATTAGGAATAAATTATCTATTTGAGTTCATGGTATTATGCGTAATGTTTTATCTTTGAAAATTTTTGAAATTCGGGGCCTTCGGGCCCGAAGGTTGACTTTGTTGACTTTTCGAGCGAAGTTGAAATTGTTATAAATTGTTAAATTATGCGTAATAAAGTATATTTTGATTGGTTTGCACGTTGTTTGATTAGTTTTGGATAATTTGGCATCGGTTTGAGGTGTTAGAGAGGCGTTGGGGGCGGGTTATCAGATTTCGGAGCAAGTCTCTTGTCTAACCTTAGAAGGGGAAATTACCATGTAGGTGTTATATTTGTTATGTGCTATATGTTATGGGAGCCATGCCCACATGAGGTGACGAGTGTCCGTGTGTATGCTAGAATTCCTGATTATGTGTGTTAGACTTAGACTCACGTCATACTGTAATTGTATTGTTTGAGTTATTCTTGCCTGTTCAAATGCTTTAATTCACGTTATAACTGGAGATTAGACTCCTGTAGACTAATGGAATTGCTATTTTAGATACATGACAAGCTACTTGATTAGCTGTGGAAATTGTACTTCTCTTACGGATTTCTCCCGCGTTGTGCGTATTCATCAAAAAAATTTCTTGAATTTCATAACTCACACGTATATTCGTGAGTGGGGTCAAGGACCCGTTAAAGTCTCATATATTCTAATGGGATCTGGCTGAATGTCTCAGCAGTATTCTTATGGGATCGGGTCGTTCGCCTTGGCAGAATTATATACCACACTTTTACGGGATCGGGTCGTTCGTCTCGGCGGCATTATGTATCATATTCTTATGGAATCGAGCTGTTCGTCTCGGCAGGATATTGTAACACACTCTTATGGGGTCAGGCTGCTCACCTCGAGAGAATCATGCGTAATACTTGATAAAAATCAATATACCCGTGAGTTTCTTGACTTGAGATATGACCATTTATTTGGTATTGACCATTATATATGCCATTTGAGGAAGTACTCGATTTTGAGGACTTCACGTTTACTCTTCAGTTGAGGATTGCATTATATACTTATATTTGTTCCCACTATTTTAGCTGACATGCCTCATACCTGTTTTCTTTTATTATACTTGATTTACTGGACCACTAGTAAGTGTCGATATCGAGCCCTCATCACTACTTCTTCGGGGTTAGCCTAGATACTTATTAGATACGTGTTGATTTACGTACTTATGCTACACTTCTGCACTGATTGTGTACTAAGATGTGCACATTTGGTGGTAATCTTGGTGCACTGGCGCAGCTGCTGAGCGGACTTTATGGTCAGCTGTATTCCATGTTATGATCCGCAGCACACAGAGTTTTCATCTTACTCAATTATTTTATTCTGTCTATTTTATATTCCAGACAGACGTTGTATTAGTATTGTACATCCTAGTAGATGCTCATGCACTTGTGACACCCCGGTTTTGGGGGTTTCTAGTGGATGTTCATAGTTGCATTTTGATATTGTTATTATCACTGCACTTTGTGATTTTTTTATACTCGGAAACTTGGTAAAGAAAATCATATGTATCTATGAGTGCTAGAGTTCATTCTATTTATTTAATAAAATTCCTGATTTTTACAAATTAAAATGGATAACTAAGTGGAGTTCAAGTGTTGGCTTGCCTAGCAACATAGTTAGGCGCCATCACTACCTATTACGGGATTTGGGTCGTGACAACACCCATTCCGATATGAGTCCAAATATTTGCTTCACCAAAATCCAACCTCAAGTCGACCCTCAAATCATCAATTTCTACTCTCTAAAATCATGGTAAACAATTCCCAAATTTCATCTTTACTTCACATAAACTAGGCGTAATAATCCATGAATAATTAATATCTAACACCAAAATCAAGTAAAGATTACTTACCTCTTCCATTGTGCTAAAATCCTCTCCCAAAATCGCCTCTAGCCGAGCTCCACAACTCCAAATAATGAAAAATGACCAAAGTTTGCCTAGTGATTCCGCATTTATGGTCCAAATCATCGCACCTGTGGTACCACATCTATAGAAAACCCATCGCAGATGCTGAAATCACTAACCTTCCGACCATGTGCTTCTGCGGACACTCCCTTCGCACCTGCGAGTCCAGTTCTAAGGCTAGACCAATGCTCTTGCGCAAGAACAACTGCGCTCCTGTTTTGCATCTGCGGACTTCCCCAGCCAGGCCCAAATCTCGCATATGCGCCACCCAAACCGCATCTACAGCCAAACTTTCGCAGATGCGAAAACACCAGAATCAGAAATCTCAGCAATGCCATCTCAATCCAAATTGATTCGAAATCAATCCGAAACACACCCGAGGCCCTGGGGGCTTCATCCAGATACACGAACTAATCCCGAAACATAACATGGACCTACTCGAGGCCTCAAATCACACAAAACAATACCAAAACTACGCATTGCACCTCAATTCAAGCCTAAGTAACTCATAAACTTCCAACTTCTAAAACTCGTATCGAACCACATCAAATCAACCCGGAATGACCTCAAAGTTTGCACACAAGTCTAAAATGACACAACATACCTCTTCTAACTCCTGGAATCACAATCCAAACCCGATACCTAGAACATTTCAAACCTATAAATTTTCAACTTTCACCAAATAGCACCAAATCAACCTACGGAACTCCAAATCCAAATCCGGACATACGCCTAGGTCCAAAATCACCATATAAACCTATTGAAATTATCAAACACCATTACGGGGTCATCTACACAAAAGTCAAACTCTGGTCTACTCTTACAATTTAAACACCCAACCCTGATACTAACTGTCTAAATTTACTCCAAGACTTCCCTGAAACCAAACCAACCACCCCAGCAAGTTAGTAGCCACAAATATACATATGTAAAGCATCAAATAGGGGAAACAGGGCTAAAATACTCAAAATGACAAGTTTGGACGTTGCAGAAAATTTATATAACTAATCTCCATTGGTTGAAACTGAAACGTAGTTGTTCTGGATTTTGAGGCCCACTTATCAAAATTGAATCCAAATCCAATTTCTCTATGGTTTTACCTCAAAATAAGCCCAACAGAAGATGGTAAAAGTACTGGAATTTTAAAGTTATATATTTCAATATAAAATTTTATTGCCATTTGCAAAAATTAAAAGTTTATAATGAATCAATCAGTCGTTTTGAGTTATAGTATATTATTTATGATTTAAGACTTCTCGTAAGTTCATTTAATGATTTGTGACTTGGGGATATGGATGGTTCAGGTCCCGCGACGTTCCGGAGCATTTTGGAACAATTTATTTTTAACTTGAAGCCTTAAAGTTCATAGAGTTGACCAAAGTCAAAAACTTGAGTTAGCACACTTAAAAATCTTAATTTTGAAGCTTCTAACAAGTTTGAATAATGATTTTGGACATTTATGGATGTTCAGATTAGGACCCGAGGGGTTTATGTGCATTTCGATTGTCACGACCCGAAATCCCAACCATGGGGCCATGATGGCGCCTAACACCCACTTGTAAGGCAAGCCAATATTAGCTACACAATTTTCATCTTTAGCAATTTAAAAGCTGATTAATAGGGAGGTAAAGTTGTAGATGTTCAAAAAGTATATAATAAACTCCCAATACACTGTCTAGTCTAATCCCGGAATCAGGTGTCACAAATGCATGTTCTACTAAAAATACTACAACCAAGGTCTTAAAAAATGTAACTATGTGAAAGAGATAAATAGTACAAAAGATAAGAAGGGGACTTCAGGGTCTGCGAACGTCGTGCAGTTGTATCTTAAGTCTCCGAGTAAGGCTAGTCCGAGCAAAATCTCCTCTAAGCGTCGCTGGGATCAACACCAGAATCTGCACAAGAAATGAAGAAGTGTAGTATGAGTACAACCGACCCCATGTACTATGTAAGTGTTGATCTTAACCTCGACGAAGTAATGACGAGGCTACAACAAGGCACTCACTGCAAATGCTGTACAAGTATAAGTGACAACAATAGTAGAATAGAGAAAATAAAAATTAAAATGAAAATCATAGCGGAAAATACTTAACAGAGGGCCCCAGAATATCATCTATGCTTAAATTCACAATACAACACAAATACATAACCAACAGTCAAGAACAATCATAACATATCTTCTCTGTTGCAGCGCGCAACCCGATCCACACATATATTATAACAATACCATTATCATTGCGGCGAGCAACTCGATCCTAAATAACATATCAATATCTGCTATGGCATGCAACCCGATCCCAGTTACAATATCAATATCCGTTGCGGCGTGCAATTCGATCCCAAATATATAACATGTTTTTACAAAATGACAACCAGCTATGACGTATTTCACAATGAAAAGCAATAAGGGATTTAAATAAATAAGGACATAAGACGGATAAAAGCAGGTATCTAACAATATATAGAACACAAGGAAAGTAAAGGTAGTCAATAGATAGACACGGATACATGGACACAAATAGAAATTTAAGGAATGTAACGAACAAAAGCATAAATTTAACAAGGGCAAGTAACTGATTAAGCATTTAACACGTAGTAACATGGAATAAATGAAGGCATGAAGTAATTGAAGAAAAACAACTAAGTAACCTGCCCCGCATGCTTAACCCATGACAACGTATATACACTCGTCACCTCGCATATAGGTCATCCCTACACATACATCTAATAGCAAATAGACCAATCAAGTCCTAATTCTCTCAAGTCAATGTTATCCACAAGACTTACCTCTTTCCCCAATCAAATCTACAATCAATCACGGCTTTTCCTTTCGAACAAGCCTCCAAACCAACCGAATCTAGCCAATTATCAATCAAACAATCTAAAATAAGTTTTAAAAACTACCAACAAATGAAAAAGGTTCAATTTTAATCATTTTTAAAAAAGTCAACAAAAGTCAACCCTAGGACCGCTTGGTCAAAATCTGTGATCCGGACAAAATCTCGATTACTCATTCACCCCGAGCCCGGTTATATGATTTGTTTTAAAATCCAACCTCAAATTGAGATCTAAATCGCAATTTCACAAAATCCCTAAATTCTACCAAAAATTCCTAATTTCTACCATGAAATTCATAGATTTGATGTTAAAAATTCAAGAAAAGTAGTGGAGAATTGATGGAAAATGAATTAGAGTTCCTTACGAGGAATCGTCCGTAAAGAGGGTCCAGATCCCCGAGGAAGTCCCCGAGTTCAACAACAATTCCCTTTCGACCTCGGGTATTAGGGCCGGCGTGAAGTCAGCCACGAAGTCTGCCAAAATTTGAGATTTAATGGCGGTTCGGGGTCGATATCCAATATTGTATCCGCTGATTTCCATGGCCCATTTGGCCAATCGTCCCGAGAGCTCGGCTTTATGCATTATGTTTCTCAACAGGTAAGCAGTCACGACACATATGAGATGGCATTGAAAATATGGTTTTAACTTCCTAAAGGCGCTTAGTAAAGCGAGTGCCAATTTTTTCAGGTGAGGATACCTAGTTTTGGCCTTGCCTAGAGTCCTGCTAACATAATAGATAGGGAATTGCGTACCTTCCTCTTCCCGGACCAGGACTCCACTTACCGCTATCTCGAATACCACTAAGTACAGGTACAGTTGCTCGTATGCCCTCGAAGTATGAAGCAAAGGCGGGCTCGAAAGGTACTGCTTGAGTTTTTCCAAGGCCTGTTGGCACTCCAAGGTCTATGAGACGTTATTCTTCTTCTTCAATAATGAGAAGAACCGATGGCTCTTGTCGGAGGGTCTTGAAATGAATCGACCCTAGGCGGCTATTCGCCCGGTTAACCTTTGAATGGCCTTGACATTGTCCACCACAGTAATGTCCTCTATGCCCTTGATCTTATCGGGATTGATCTCGATTCCTCGGTTGGACACCATGAATCCGAGAAATTTTCCGGACCCGACTCCGAATGTGCATTTCTCTGGGTTCAGCTTCATATTATATTTCTTCAATATGTTGAAGGTTTCCTGCAAATATTTCAAATGGTCCTCTACTCGTAGGGACTTAACTAATATGTCGTCAATATAAACCTCCATTGATTTTCCTATTTGCTCTTTGAACATCCAATTTACTAGGCGTTGGTAAGTGGCACCGGCATTTTTTTGTTCGAATGGCATTACGTTATAATAGTAGGTGTCGTATTTAGTGATGAAAGATATTTTTCCTAGTTGCCCGGGTCCATCCGAATTTGGTTGTACCTGGAATAGGCATCAAGAAAGTTGAGGATCTCGTGGCCGGCCATTGCATCATGCGATCAATGTTGAGCAAGGGAAAAGAGTCCTTGGGGCATGCCTTATTCAAGTCTTTATAGTTTACACACATTCTTAATTTATTCCCCTTTTTAGGGACTACTACTATATTTGCTAACCAATCTGGGTACTTACCTTCCTGAATGGATCCTATTTTAAGGAGTTTAGATACCCCGTCTTTGATGAATGCATGCTTGACTTCGGACTGAGGCCTCCTTTTCTGTTTGACTGGGTGGAACTTCAGATCCAGGCTCAGCTTATGAGTAGTTATTTCCGGCGGGATTCCTGTCATGTCCAGGTTGGACCAGGCAAAACAATCTATATTAGTTGTAAGGAATTCAATGAGTTTTTTTCTGAGCTCGGGACTTAACCCAGTGCCCAGGTATACCTTCCGATCGGACAGGTGCTCGATCAATATGACTTGATCCAACTCCTCGACTGTTGATTTGGTGGCATTGGTATCGTCGGGGGCTATGAAAGACCTGGGAACTTCGTAGTCGTCATCCTCGCCCGTCCCCTGCTTTTCTAGCTCGGTTGGGACCGGTGGTGATTGCTATTTGGTTTCTTCCTTAGTGACTAAACTCAGGTTCTTTGATGTCGAGAGTGCGGATATCGGGACTACCTCATCAACCACAAACATCTCTTTTGTGACTGGTTTCTCTTCGTAAACCATTTTAATCCCTCTCGGTGTTGGGAATTTCAGCACCTGGTGAAGTGTCGAGGGTACTGCCCTCATGTTGTGAATCCACGGCCTCCTGAATAGAGCATTGTATCTCATGTCTCCTTCGATCACGTTGAACTTTATTTCTTGAACGGTTCTAGCAGTGTTCATCGGTAGGGTTATCTCCCCTTTAGTGGTCTCACATGCCATGTTTAATCCATTAAGAACTCGGACTGCAGGCACAATTTGGTCTCGTAGACCCAACTGTTCTACGACCCTCGATCTGATGATATTGGCCGAGCTACCTGGATCAATTAACACACATTTAACTCGATATTTATTTATGAGTACAGATGTTACCAGTGCGTTATTGTGTGGTTGCACGACTCCTTAAGCATCCTTGTTGTTGAAAGATACCGTTCCTTCTGGCACGTAATCTCGAGTCCGTTTTTCCCTTGTGATGGATACTTTGGTGCATTTTAACATCGGCCCCTTAAGGGACGTCGACCCCACCTATGATCATGTTAATGACGTGCTGAGGTTCCTCTTGCTCGATCTGCTTGTTGGAGTCCCTATTCCTCGAAATATTTTTGGCTCGATCGCTCAGGAACTCTCGGAGGTGCGCATTTTTGAATAACCAGGCTACTTCCTCTCTCAGTTGTCGGCAGTCTTTAGTTTTGTGGCCGTGAGTGCTATGATATTTACACATTAGGTTGGGGTCCCTTTGGGCAGGATCGGACTATAAAGGTCGAGGCCACTTGGTGTCTTTGATGCGTTCGATAGCAGATACGATGGTAACAACATCTACATTGAAGTTGTACACCGATAACCTCGACGCTTCCTTAGGCCCGATGGGTCTGTCAAAACCGCTTTTGCTCATGAGTCCCCGGTTATTTTGACCTTGGTCACTTCTCCTTTCATTTCTCACAAGGTTTCGTCTAGGCCCATTACCTCTTTGATCTCCATTTTATGGTTGATACCGGTCTCTATTGGATCTTGGTTCACGATCAATGTCTCTTTTGGATCTGTCACTAGCTCTGACGGGATAAACAGACCGGAAGGGGCCCCAAGCTAATCATCTTCAACCCTGATTTTTGATTGGTACCGGTTATCGATGTCGGCCCAAGTTACCGCCAAATATTCTATCATATTTTGCTTTAACTGATGTGAAGCCAATGAGCTTCGAGCATTAAGTCCTTGGGTGAAGGCATGAACGGACCAATCGTCCGCGATCGGAGGCAGGTCCATTCGTTCCATTTGAAACTCTGCTTCACTTTGAAAAGTTCTGACTTCCTGGTCTCGACCTTGATGGCCTCGGCGTGTGCTTTCATGAAGGAGTCTGCAAGCATAGGAAACGAGTCAATAGAATTAGAGGGTAAGTTGTGATACCATATCATAGCTCCCTTTGACAAGGTTTCTCTGAACATTTTCAACAAGACGGACTCGATCTCATCTTCCAAGTCGTTCTCCTTGATGGCCCACGTGTAGGAGTTCACACGTTCATTTGGGTCAGTTGTTCCGTTGCACTTAGGAATTTCGGGCTTGCGGAACTTCTTTGGTATCGTCTTCGGAGCTGCGCTCGGAGGGAAAGGTTTTTGAAGAAATTTCTTGGAATCCGAGCCCTTCAATATCGGTGGTGCTCCTGGGATTTGGTCGACCCTGGAATTGTAGGTTTCTACTTTTTTGTCATTGGCTTCGATTTTCTTTTCTCCCAATTTCACCCATTTTGTCAGTTCCTCAAGCATCTTCATGATCTCGCGTTTGGTCCCCGGTTCAACTTCACTCGATCTTTCTACGATTGGTTCATTTCTGCGAGCATTTTCTTGGATGGTTCGGGCTCGATTCTACTAGGGGCGCGACTCTGGTTCTGCAACTGGGCTATCACTGCTTGTTGAGCCTGCAACATTTCGAAGATTACTCGCAAGTTGATCCCATCACCTTCACCGTCTTTTGTATTTTGGGCTACCGATCGGACTCTCCCATGGATGCTGTTCTCAGGATCGGTACGCAAGTTTGCATTGATGGCCATATCTGAGTTAGCGTCGATCGGGTCCGCGGCCGGAACTCAACTCCGTTGGGGTCGATAGGGGGCACCTTGTTAATGGGTACCACATTGTTGTTCTCTCCATGGTGCCCAGACTCAGCATCCACGTTCAAAGGGGCAGATTGGAAGTTTGACATTTTAAGCTTTGACCTAAAATTAAAGACTTCAGGGAACAAGTGAAAAATAGGGTGTGTTATGGAAATTTGTATCAAATTGCCACTATTATCCTTACCCCCACGATGGGCTACAAACTGTTTACCCCAAAAAAATGAATAACAATTAAATTTGTAAGTGGTTTTAAGGATTAAACGGATAAAAGAGGTAATAAATTATCAAACCACTTGAGGAGGGTGATTCCTAACTTAACAACAGTCTTAATGAAATATCCGCCCTCGATACTGGACTCACAATGACCAAGCACTGATGAACAAGAATAAGAACTTTGAATAACAGAGAAAATAATAGTATATTATCTTGATGTGCGTGTTACAGTATTGTTAATGAATAATCAGACCCCCTTTATATAGTAGGGGAGTCCTACCCTAGGTACAATTCTATAAAAGATAAAAATCTTTCATTTAACTAATCACCGGATTTCTGCTTGTACGTGTCGAGATCCACATCGTGATACCCAGCTGGTCATAGATATCACGACCTTCTATTAATCGTGCTCGGTTGCCCGATAGTGCTCTCTGAAGTCTTTTGAGACTTGGACCGATTCAGGGTCATGACCCTGACATTCCGGAGGGCGGGCATTATTCCCCCGGACCCTGGCTCGATGAGACCCTTGCCTTGATTCTAGTCCCTATCATCACGTCTCTCGCTCGATTTACCTTATTGGAAACCTTGGCGTCTCATGGGCTCGATTTCACCAGTATACAGATATCAAATTTGAAATTATTTGAAGTTGATTTGGATTAATTCAGTATGGTTATAGTTGCCAAGACTTAGGATGGACAAAGTTGGATGGTAGTGACAATGATTGAACATTATGGCGGAATCAAGATAAAAATTAAATCGGCTCTGATACTAATTGTGACGATTAGCAAGTGCAAAAAGCCATCAAAATTAACTAAGAAAAACTGAAGAGAGAAACGTCAGCCTTGATACCAATTGTAGCTATTTTCAAGTGGGATTTTTAAAATTAACTAGAGAAATTAAAAGAAGAAAGAAAGAAAATTATAGAGATAAAAATTAGGTTTTCTTTCAACATATGCTTTTGGAAAATGAGAACTTAGTACATCAGTAAACTAGGAGCTATTAAGGGATACATGCCTTAGGAAATAAAAATTATATATAAGAACAGCTAGGGATTAAATAGTACCTTTTAAAAGCTGATATGTAGATAATAAAATTACTCGACTGAATTTATGAAAATAAACAACTTGCCTCCTTAAACACACCCCATAATTCTCTTTCTAATTAAATCCTAATTTGCAACAGAATAATTTGTGTAATTATTCTATGATTCTGATGCACTGAGAATTTCATGTTAGAATAATAATTGGACTATAATAGTGGGAGTAATATGAAAGATGAGATCTGGATGATTTTGACATTGAAAGCCCTATTTGAGTTGAAGTGATATTTGTTAGACTTGAATTTATGGAATTCTAGAATTCTTTTTTCTTTAAATATAATTCATCCACCCATGCTTTCCCTCTTGTGGAGATGGCTAATTTGGCATATACCCCTACCCGTTTATTAAAACTCAAAAGAAAAAGTACAACTAAGGAAGATGTAGTTTTATCTCCAATAATTCAAATCAGAGTAAAGATAAAAAATAATTATATGTCATATGATAATCTTGACGTTTTTAATCCAAAATGATATTACAATAAGAAATACTATGAAAACTAAAAAAGAACAAAAATATAATAAAATATAATTTTATGTCACCTATGTATTCTATATAGTGAAAAATAAGCCCAAACTAACCAATGGGATAATAGCACTATAGTCTTCAAATTTTTTAGCTTGTAGGTCTCGTAATTTGATGATAACTTCCAACACCTTCAACAAACTACTCATAATGGCATATTAAGTCCTGAAGTTTGGCATTTGTAACTTATTCATATTTATTAGAGAAAAGATATAAAGTTTCCATTAAACTTGTTCGGAAAAAATCATTTACACACCTAAAATTTACTTGTGTCCTAACACCCCACTATTTTTTATAGCAATCAAATTTATTTATACCCTAGGCCTTGACAGCCGCGCGTCTTAGCAAACATTTATGAGTGCGTCTTTTTTCCCTTTTAAGTTTTAAACCCTCCCCTCCCCTCCCCTCCCACCCCAAAAAAAATGTGGCTGGTGTTTTTAATGGCAATACCTTCAAAAAGCTTGAATTGACTGGACTTTAAATGGAAGAGGAACGTAATGACTCAATTGGAGAAATTCGATGCAACGATGAGTAGGTACTACATTTGTTAACAGCTTGGACCCTAAGAAATCAGGAAGAAGATATTGAATTTGTCCATACTACGGGGCAAGTAAGAGTGAAAATTATTTCAATAATTGAATTGTGAAAAATTATCAATGATTAATTTTCTTTTGTTATTCATCTTAGGGTCCACGATCTTGTAATTTTTGGGTTTAGAAGGATAGCGAAATTGATTCTAGGTCAAAATTTGTTATTTCAAAACTGCTTGTCAAAATGAATGAACTTGAGAGTGCATTAGAAGGCTTTGAAAATCGTGACAAGCCTAGGACAACTTTAAAGGCTAAAAACAACATAGAGAGTAGACGATGAACAAGAATGAAGCTCAATTGGAGAAATTGTAATCTGATATGGAGAAGATGAAAAAGAAGGAGAAGAAGTGGATGAGCAAATTGGTTAGGTCCAAAGCCCAAAATCAGTCATTCAAGAGTAATACATCAAGAGTAAACTACATCAAAACCTTAGTATAAAAGATAAGTTAATATAGTTATACAAACATACTTTTACAGGGGTTTTAATATATAAGGAAATATAATTCAGGGAATTTTGGAGACACCGGAAGGTTTAAGTAGGTAACTAATAAAAATAATAGTTTCGGGGTATTTTAGGGTGAGTTAAATAGCCACGTGTAATGCCACATGAGGTATATTTTTAGTTAATTCAACGGAGTTTAGGGGGTAAGTAGCTAATTGACCAAAATGGTTTTAATGTGTTCTTTTTAATTTCATATATTAAAGTGGGGTCACTTGCATATGCCACCCGTTCACTATATTCCATCATCCACCTGCTATGCCCACCACTTCCAAAGTGGCAACTGGTAAGTGTCAACTTTCTCTATTATTGTTTTCCTCACAGTATCGCATCTCTAATTCCTCTGAATTGTGCTATTTTCAATTATTGGGTAAGAATCTTAATAAGTTAGATCTATAGCAGTCTTCATCCGTCCTTTTACTTTTGAATATCCACTGAAACTGTTCTTGATTCTTTTGATTTTTTTTGAGAACTATGAACAATTTAGATGGTCTATTAAGAACTTTCATCACTTACATGTACTGAGACACGAAGCAATTTTCTTATTCAGTGCGGCAATTTCAAGAAGAAGTGTATATCCATACTTCATTGTCTCCTTTGGATAATGTTTAATACCCATTTTCTGTGTGCGTTTGTCTAATATAGTATGTGTCTATGGAGATTTACTTAATGATATATGGTCCATTTGAAGACGTTTATTGAGCATGAGTATTGGTTAATGTAATCCCTAGAATGGGTATATTGCTTGTATAATATGCAGTATAAAAATTTATAAGCTATGCTCTTATTTATACACTACATGTATACTCACCTGATAAAGCACCAACAACCCGGTGCATTAAGCTCCCGCTATGCGCTGGATCGGGGAAGGGCCGGATCACAAGGATCTGTTGTATTCAGCCTTGCCCTGCATTTCTGCAAGAGGCTGTTTCCACGGCTCGAACCCGTGACCTCCTGGTCACATGATAGCAACTTTACCAGTTACGCCAAGGCTCCCCTTCATAAAGCTCCAACAACGCAGTGTAAAAATTTATAAGTTGCCCCAAGGGCATTGGTCTAGTGGTAAGAGCACAACCCGTGTTGTGTGAGTTAGGTGTATGCGACAGATTCAAATTTGAACCCTACCGCGGACAAGGGCGGGTTTAGGGGGCGCAAGGGGCCCCTTTCATCGAAAAATTACATTGTACATATAAGACAAAATCCGTTTTGTACCTCTATATATTATATTTTGAATTCCCATGACACAACTCAAAAGCATAACTAAGTGATTAAGGGGGTTTAAAACTTTTATGAGGTTGCTGGTTCAATACCCACTAGTCACAATTTAATTTTTTTTAACTTTTTTTTTTTGAACTCCTTAACGGAAATTCTGCCTCGGTCACTGACTATGGACAAAAGCTCAAGCGGAGAAGGGTAGAGCGGGGTGCCTATTATCCATCGAGTTTCAAACCGTGCGCCATTGGGCCTCAGAGATTTCTTTGTTATCAATAATAAAATAAAATTATAAGTTTGTCTTTTATTGTGGATATTACATTAACATGGATATACATAAATACTTACATAGATAAGAACATGTGAAGGTATATGCTTCACTAGGAATGGTTAACAAGGCATGGAAAGATCTTTATTCTGGCTAAAGACAAATATGTACATGTGTTATATTCATAATTTGTTTTGGTTATGAGAAGATCCATCTTAGAAGCTTCATCAATAGCTGAGTTCCTGTACATTTGTTATATTCAGAGTTTCAAGGCTAAAGACATAAGTCTGTATTTGCAGAGGTGCAACTCCAAATAAAGTGATGTCTTCTTTAATCAGTCAAATGGTTCTTCCATCAAGTAATGGTTACAAGGCATGGGAAGATCCTAATTTTTTCAAGTGGAGGAAAAGAGATTCTCATGTCCCACTCCATTGCCATGAATCAGTTGAAGGTAATGCTCAATTGCATCTGAGGGAGTGTTCTTGTTAGAGTTCTCCTCTTATGCCTATCAATAATTTGGTTTACTGATACTAGTAGAATTGAAGCTTACAAATGTTACTGTGACAAATAATTAGCTGTATTCTTCATTCTTATTTTCTCGGCTAAGTTGCTCGGACACAGGTGAGGGTGTCCGACATGTGTGTGGATCTAGAAGTCGATCCTTCGAGATGTAAATTCTAAGATTCGGGGATACGGGTGCGGGGATCCGGCTAAAAATAATTTACAAAAATATAAATAGAAAAATATCTCTAAATTATGAGAATTTTTTTGGAATACTTAAGTATAGCCTATAAAATGGAGAATTTCTGTTTTATTCTCAAGTTGTATAGATAAGTAAATGATTGATTTCCTAGATAAGGCATGCTATTTTCTTCAAATTTACCCTAGTTTTGGTTCTAATTTCGGGAATCAAATTGTATCCCGTCTCGAATTTTTCCATCCGTCGTAGTCAAAGTACCCGAAATTATTTGAGCAGATCCGATACTGATCCCATACCCACACCCATACTAGTGTCGTGTCGACACGGGTGCGGCAGCTAAACTGCCATGTCGGAGCAACTTAATTTCTCGGTACTACTTTTTTTTGTTGTTGTAGTTTACATTCCTATTGCAGTGAAATTAGATGTTAATAAGTGAGAAGTAGCTGAGAGATTTGTTGTTATTTTTGGAAATTGCAAGGTTTTATTAAAGAACTAATCAACACTGCTGTGATATATACAGTGTACAGGAATGACCCCAAAAGGCAAAAACCTCCATATCTATCTTTGGAGGAAATCTATGAATTCTAAAGCAGATTCTGCCTCATTTACAGTTTCCTGTTTCCAAAAATAAAGCAAAATTATACAGTTAAACTTTATCTTCTGAACTAAATTGGCTTTGTCTTCGAGAGATTTCAAATTTCTCTCTTTCCAAATTGTCCGCCATATACAGGCAGGGATGGTATTCCATATTTTGTTGCATGCCGTGGTTAAGGCCTCTTCTTTTACAGCATCTGAGTAGGCCCTGTGCAGTCTTAGGAATTACCAAGCAGAATCCCAGGATGTTCCATAAAAGCTGCCAAAATCCCAAGTGTAACAAGACCAAGCAAAAATAAATGACTACTTTCTGGGTTTTTGTCAAACAAGTAACATCTACTGGTAGCCTCTTTTCTGAAGGTTCTCATGTGTAAAACAAGATATCTTATAAGGAATCTTTCATCCTCCATAGTTGTTTCCAAAACTATAGATTAGCTTGGTTTTCTGTTGTTGATAGAAACTTGTAGCATGATTTTACAATGAAGCATCGATTGGAGTTGCTTGACTTAAAATTTTTGAATTTTATTTTCCTTTTGTTGCGTTGCATATATTGATGAATCAGAATTTGTGGTAGTCATTAAAATACTATAGGGAGTGCTGGTTTTACTTTCCTCACTTTTAATCCTGGTAATCCTTGAGATCTGATATATGAAACAAGATCATGGAGGCCACAGTTTTGACAGTTGACTCACTTGGCATAACTAACTATAAGGTGGCTTTGTAAATGCATGGTTGAGTTTTTGCCTTTGGTTCCTTTTGATTGCCTGAAACAGTAGAATCTCCTTTCAATTGTTTCAAGCTGTATTCACTGCTGAAATAGTTATTTCTGATGTTCTGATTCTCTTGAAAGAAATTCGTTAGGTTGAATAGCGAGTTTGCTTGCTGCGACCTGCTTCATTGGATTATTTGTTTCTGATGCTCCTACGTTGTAACTTTTAATGATACTCTGGTACTGTACTGCTATTTAGGATCTCTGAGATACTGGAATGAGCGAAACAAAGTGGATCTATTGGTATCAAAATCAGCAGTTTGGGATGATGATGCTGTTTCTAGAGCTCTTGAATGCGCTGCTGGCTGGGTTAATGGTTTACCTTTCGTGAAATCTTTATCTGGCTTTTGGAAATTCTGGCTGGCTTCTGGCTGTAGCGATGTTCCATTGAACTTTTATGATAGCTCATTTCAAGATTCTTCATGGGGAACAATACCAGGTATAATAGAGCTCCGCTCACTTTAAAAAAATTTGGTACCTGGCTCAGCTTATAGTCCTTCATTGATCTTCACTCTCTTTGAATGATTGAATTTCTTGAGCACTTATTTCTCCATTACTATTAGTACCTTTATTGGTTGCGGACCCGACCTCCCTATTTCTTCCTTAGGATGTTTTTCTCAATAGTAGATATGTTGGCTTTTGGAGATGTAAATTGTTGGACTTTGCAAAATATACCGTCAAATTTCTAAGGTTTTTTTTTTTTTTTTTGATGAAATAAGTGATATATCATTAACAAGCATCAAGAAGATGCAAAGATTACAAAAGAGAGAAATTCTCAGCTCAGTAAAAGACAAAAAAACTATAACAGAACTAGTGAGCCGATGAATTCCAGGAAAGTATCAATACTAAATACAGGAGTGTGGTTAACCCAACTAAAAAGATTAACTAAACATCTAGCCTTGAGAGTAGGGGTGGGAGTTGAGATGCCATCAAAACATCGTTGGTTCCTTTCTGTCCATATGCACCACAAAATGCAAGCAGGAACCATTTCCCAGATCCTTCTGATGGATTTCCCAACTTTCCAAGAGCACCAGCTCTCGAAGGCCTCTCTGATATTGCCGGGCATAGACCATTGCAGCCCAAAAAGTGACAAAAACATATTCCAAATGTCGACTGCAACTGGGCACTGAAGAAATAAGTGATTGATAGATTCTAGATTGCTATGGCACATGTTGGCTATGTTGGCTAACATGTGCTATGGCACATGCAATCATGGACATCTGTTGGCTAGCTGAAAGCTCCTCCTGATTAGGTTATCCTGTGTTAAACAAGCACCATTTAGGGTGATCCAGCTGAAGCATATGACTTTTGGCGGCAGTTTTGTTTTCCAGATTAGCTTCCAAGGCCATTGGTCAATCAGGTCCTTGTTTGAGCTCAATAGAAGATGCCATCCTTGATTGAGTAAGCACCTTCCCTGCTATTGCCCCATTTCAGCCTGTCCCTCCTTTGGTTTGAAATTAGGATGTCTTGGATGTTAGCAATGAGTGAAAAGTACTCTTCCAACTCCCAATCATTTAGGTTTCTTCTTAGAATCAGGTTACAAGAGTTGTCCTCCCTGTATTGGTCTATAGTGGAGTCTGGATTACTTGCAATCATGGATAGACTGGGGTAGGCATCCTTCAGAAAAGTGGTTCCCAGCCATTTGTCCCTCCAGAATCGTATGTGTGCCCCATCCCTAACCTGTAAGGAAGTGGGAGAATTCTTCCCATAAGTTCCTGATTCCTTTCCATAGCCCTGTTCCATGAGATGATCTGGTTGTATTAGTGCACCAATGACTGGAAAAACCATGCTTTGCTTGAATGACCTTCTTCCAAAACCCAGCTTCTTCCTGATTGTACCTCCAATGCCATTTCATTAACAAACAATTTTTGTGTAGTGCTAAATCCTTGATACCTAAGCCTCCTAGAGTTTTGGGAAGGGTTACTTTGGGCCATTTGACTAAGTGAAACTTGTGATCTTTGCTGCACCCTTGCCATAAAAATGTTCTTCTGATCTTGTCAAGTTGTTTCTATACTTTGCCTGGTATTGGGAAAAGTGACATAAAGTATATAGGAATGCTATCCAGGACACTGTTAATGAGAGTTAGTCTACCTCCCAAAGAGAGATGCTGCTGCTGCCAAGAGGCTAATCTTTTCTAAAATTTTCCAGTGATCACATTCCAGTTCTCTGTTGACCTGTGCCTGGCACCCAGTGGTAGGCCTAGATAAGTTGTTGGAAAAGCACCAGTGTTACAGAACATAATACCAGCCATCTCCTCCAGTTCAGCAGCCACATTAACAGGGTAGACAATGCTCTTGGACATGTTGATGTGTAACCCTGACATAGATTCAAAGAGCATGAGTGTGAGGTTTAAGTATTGAACGTGAGATTTCTCTGCACCACAGAATATGAGAGTGTCATCAACAAATATTAGGTGTGATACATTGACTAAGGACCCTGGAGCTCTGCCCACATTGAAACCTTCTATCCATTGAACTGCTTGGCCTTTTCAAGCATTTCACTAAGTCCCTCTATTGCCAGTATGAAGAGGAAAGGGGATAAGGTATCCCCTTGTCTTATTCCTCTCTCAGGAGAGAAAAAACCTACAGGGCTCCTGTTGACCAAGATAGAATACTTCACGGTAGTGAAGCTGTACTTGATCCATTTGATCCCTTTCACCCCAAATCCCATTTGCTGAAGAATTGAGGCAAGGAACTTCCAGTTGAGTTTGTCAAAGGCTTTCTCTATGTCCAGCTTGAATAGAAGTCCAGGAACACCACTTTTTTGCCTCCAATCCAGCACTTCATTGGCAATAAGAGCTGCATCAGTGATCTGCCTGCCTTTGATGAAGGCATTTTGATAGCCTGAAACCAATTTTCCAATCACTTTCTTTAGCCTTTCTGTAGGCACTTTTGCCCAGATCTCGTAAACACTACCTATCAGACTAATTGGCCTGAAGTCTTTGAGCTGAATTGCACCTTTTCTCTTGGGGACAAGAGCAATGAAGGATGCATTAAAGGATTTAACCATGTGGCAATTGGCATGGAAGTGACTAAGAGCTGCCATTATGTCAAGCTTTAAAGTGTCGCAACACTTCTGGTAAAGAGCCATAGTAAAGCCATCAGGACCAGGACTCTTATCACGTGCATAGAACGTCCTCCTCTTCAAAACCATGTTCCAATTCTTCTTTCTCAACAGAGCTCAAACAACCCAGATCTTCAAAGGTGGCAGTAGGCCTCCAATCTTCATTTTCAGTGTAAAGTTCTTGGTAGAAATCAAGAATCGCCTCCTGCACCTTCTATTTGTCTTCAATGATGACCTCACCGACCTGTAACCTATCAATGTGGTTGTACGTTCTATTAGAATTAGCTATTCTTTGAAAGTACTCAGTGTTCCTGTCCCCCTCTTTCAACCACAAACATCTGGATTTTTGCCTCCAAGAAGTTTTTTCAGTCTTAGCTAGCTGCTGAATCTCCACCTTTAACCTCAGGATGTTGTTCTTTTCATCTAGAGTTTGTGCTCTCCCTTCAGTAGCCTGTTCTAGCATCTGTAACTCTTCCATTGCTTTGTTGATCCTGGTACTTAATTTGCCAAAGACCTCCTTGTTCCAGATAGCCAAGTCCTTTTTAATAGCTTCAGTTTCTACGCAAGATTAAAATTAGGGGAGCCATTAACAGTATAACTTTGCAATGGAGTAAGAAGGGAAAGATGACCAATCACCACTTTGTAGGACAATAGGTTTATGATCTGAGACCACTCTTGGCAATGCTATTTGTTTCACAGAGCCAAAATATTCATTCCACTCTGAAGAGAGCAGAAATCTGTCAATCCTGGAGGCGTGCAACGAGTGCTCCCCCCTATGCCAAGTATAAAATGCACCCTGCAAAGGAAGGTCCACCAGACCCATGTCTTGAATGAAATCAGAAAAGCTTTTCATGGCTCTTGACTCCTTATGCAGTTGAATCTCTCATTCTCAAACCTACAAACATTGAAGTCGCCCCCTATAACCCAACATTCGTTCCAGAGACCCCTTACAGCCGCCGGGTTCATTCCAAAGGTCCACCCTTTCCCAGTTAGTATGAGGTCCGTAAACATCAGAGAAGCAAAATCTGAAATCTACCTGGATGCCTTCAAACATAGCTGAGATAGTGTGTTGACCTTGACGAGAGTCTAAACATCTCCACTGTCTCCTGTCCCACATGATTAGAATGCCACCACTAGTACCACTAGCTTTAAGTTCTACCCAATCTACCCACCTTGAACCCCATACATGCCTCACCATCGACACAGAGCAATTTTCAGTCTTTGTTTCTTGTAGGCATACGATGTTTGGCCTCCATTTTTGAATAAGTGACTTAATAGTGTCTCTTTTGCTCACATCATTGAGCCTCCTTATATTCCAGCTTGTAATTTTTGCCTTCATTCAGAGAAGGCTTTGTGAAACCTGCTCCTGCTTGACTTACTTCCTCTACCATAATTAACTAAGCATTCCAGCTTTTTGGCAATAATCTCCCCCTTTTTCTTTGGAGTTTTCCTAGCGCTTCCTTTTCCCTTTAATTGCTGTAGTTGAGATTTACGTTTTTGCTCCATTCTCAGCACCATGTCAAATATTTTGTGTTCAAACCCTATTGAATTAACGCCAAAAGCTTTGCAAACTTTAGACATCACGATCTTGCTCCGGTGCGAAGTCTCTATAACTGCCGGGGAGTGGATCATTTATTGTTCTGCATGATTATCACCATACCATGGCAATTAGGCCTGTGCATAATTTGGTAAATACCAAATTACTATATCGACACCGAAAATTTTGGTATTTGGTTTAAGTTTTTTTAAAAAAAATTGGTTTTATGTGTAGTATTTGGTATTCTAAAATGAAATAGCGAAATACCGATACCGTACTGAAGTATATAATATTACACAATACACATATTATTAATTATAACATATATATAAAAAATCTAAAATTTTACTTTCCTTTATTTTCTAAGTTCATCAATTAACTCTAAGCAAGATATTTCTAATGATCAAATTTATTCCTTTATGTACAATTTTCTCTCTCTAGGTTGATATTTGCTGGTTTTGGACAAAACTTTTGTCAACAAACACTTTTAGTTTTGTACTTTTGAGTACTTTAATTAAGAATATTACAGTCTATGATTCAACGCAGTAGTAAGTATTCAAACTAAATAAACCGAAGTTACCGAATCGAAAAATCGAAACCGAAAGGAGAAAAACCGAACCATACCAAATTTAATTAGGTACGGTATTGGTATAGCATTTTAAGAAACTGAATACCAAAAATACCGAACCGAAATGTCTAAATACCGTACCAGACCGACCGACGAACACCCCTAACGGCAATGAGAAAGTGTCATTACTGAAAGGAGAAGAAAATCCTGAACTGGGGGAACTAACCATGGAGGGTTCAGGATACAAAGATAGGAGAGTGAGAAGCGGGAGAGATTGCATGACCTCTGCTTGGTCGTTAGCATTGCCTTCGTTTAAAACCATTGCTTCAATTTCTGGAGAGGCTTTGTTTGACGAGTGTAACGAGGTGGAGGCCTTGTGATTCCTTTTAGAGTTAAATCCCACATTAAGAAGTTGTTGGGCTTTAAATAATGGGTTGACTCAGTTCTTCTCTATTCTTGTTTATGCTTGCCTTTGTAGTTATTTGCGGATTTAGTCCCATTTTGACTCTTTGCATGATACGCCTGGTCCACAGAGTTGGCTTGGTGAGAATGGGCCTTTAACACTTGTTGGGTCAGATTGCCAACACTTGTTGGCCCAACCCTAGCAACTGATGAATTTCACAGGCATAGCTGGCGTTGTGCTCGATGAGGGGTAACTCTTTGGACCGCTAGATATTAGGCTGCTCTGAATCAGCTTTTGCGGTCATGACGATGCTGGTGAGCATCTACCATGATTGAAACTTCAAAGGTCCAGTCACCTACCACCAGATTTAGTTTGCTTGGAAGTTCAAAATCAGAGTTGGAGACACATATACAAGCCCTAAGGACGTGGTTCCGTTTTTTTGTGTCCTCATTGGACCCAACATATCCGCCACAGCAGTCGCCAATATATTTCAATGAGCTTTCTGACCAAGCATGAAGTGGAATGCCAAAAGCGCTGATCCATCTGTGGTTTCCGTTTGGTGCTGCTGCCTCAGCTCCAATGACCGGAGACCACCATTCAAGAGTGAGTCTTCTCCCATTCCAGAACCAGTCCCTCACTATGATTCTCTCTGCCTCTTGTTTAGAAGGAAGGTCAAATAGTATTTGATAGTAGGCCAGTGGGATAACGTGCAAGCCTGCTATCAGCCCCATCTCTTCAAGAACTAATTTTGAATGACTTCTGGGTTTGGGCTCGAGCTAAAAGGATCATTGAATGTACCCACAAGGCAGCAAGAAAGATATCAATCTAGTTCCTCTAGCTTAGATTGCATCCGAGAGTCCATTACCAGCCACTTTTGAATGTTGGCAGCTTCCATGAATGACTTTTCTGGTGAGCTAAGTTTCTGAAGAACTGGGTTGATGGGTTCGCCCAAGAATCTGAGAATTTTCTCCGCAATTCACTCCATCCCAAATTGTAATCAGCCTCTGGGACAATGATTGCTGATTTCCTTCCTCTTCGTTGTATCTCGATCCGTAAAATTCTCCCATAAATATTGTAAGTCTGATAAACTCTATGTAATACTTCTTTTTGTAATCTGCTCCATCTTTGTAGAGATCCCCTGTTCCTCTACATGCTAACTTTAGTACATTGCATACCCAGTGCAGGTTGTCTTCAGTGATTTTGATGTTGCTGGAGAAACGTCTGCTGAATTCCTTAAATAAGAACCATTTGTTTTGACCTGATGTCTATAAGTTCAAAAGATTTATCACTTGCAGTGAAGAATACCTTGTGACCCATGTTAAAGAAGAGGTTTTTTCTGGTGGAAGGTATATAACTAAGGGTAGGGGTCAGATTTGTTGAAGAGAGAGGTCGGAGAAATTTGGGGGGTTGTCGGAGAGGGGACTAGGAAAGAGAGGGTATCAGAGAGGGTGGCTTTTTTGGTCGGAGAAGTTTCTGGGTTTGATCGGAGAAGTTTTGGTCGGAGAAGAAGTCTAGGTTATATTGGAGAGAGAAAAGGTATCAGAAAGAGTGTTTTGTTGGCCCACCTCGGTATCTGTGCCAGAGAGCATTTTTGTTTCCCTCTCTTAAATCCTTATTAAAACAATCTTCTAAGGTTTTCATCACCTTGGTTCAAATAAAACAACCAGTCGCTGCTGTTTCTTATCTATTGTTGGATTTCCTCGAAGAAAATGATGGTAGAGTGACAAATGTGACTTTACCATTTTACGGATTATGCGGCTTCTGTTAGCTTTTCTTTTGCACTGCCCTTCTTTGTTTTCTTCCTCTACAGTCCTCCTAACTTACGAGAATTAAACAAAATTAAACACACACAACAACAACAACAACTTCTCCTCAATTCTAAACAAGTTGCGGTCGCCAATATTTACACATGTTAAAACGGCAAACTATAAAAAGTCATTCATCGTGCAAGGCCCACTTTGTGAAATAGCATGTACAAGTTAACCAAAAACCTTTCGGCAAATCCTTATGAAGCACCTTTGAAGTTGTTTGTTGTATGACAATTATTCCTCAACACTTCCATCCTATTGTAAGTACCACATCTAGGGTCAGACTTGACAACTAACAATTAACAATTACTCTTGCTAGAAGAAGTGTGTATCACCAAGAAATGATTGGATGGTATTACCTGCTTGCTTGTGTAGTTTGTTGATTTGTAATATCTGATTATAATTATATGTTATCAAATCAAATCAGATATGTTGATTTGTATTATCTGATTATTGACTATACAAGATCAAATTAGATCAGCTAAGTTAGGAAAGTTTTAGATTCTTAGGGATTAAATTAGATTAGAAATACCCCCTTGTCTGGAATTAGGGGATTATTTCCTTTTTTATCGATTTGTTTTCTCCTATAAATTGTTTATTCTTTGAAAGAATAAAACATACTATTCCGATGCCAAAACTAACATGGTATCAGAGCAGTAGCCTCTTGCAACCTCTTTCTTTTCCTTCTGTTCATGGCTAAAACAACCTTTACTAGGCAAAGAATTGCGGCAACAACAGAAGCCGAGAGTTCTACTAGCGCGGTCCCACCCGAGACAACCATGAATCAAAGCAGTGATTCATCTCATTTATCCTTTCAACTAATGTCTCATAGGTTAAATGGAAAAAATTATCTGGAGTGGGCACAATCTGTCTGGTTAGCAATTGAGGCCAAAGGAAAACTTGGGCACTTGACTGGTGAATCAGAAAACCTGAAGCTAGAGATCCAAAAATGAAGGCCTGGAGGTCTGAGAACTCATTAGTGATCGCGTGGCTTCTAAACTCTATGGAACCAACAATAGGTAGGTCATATTTATTTTTGCCCACTGCTAGGGATGTATGGGAGGATGTTAAAGAAACCTATTCGGATGTTGAAAATGCTTCTCAAATTTTTGAATTAAAAATTAAGATTTGGAAGGCTAGATAGGGAGAGAGAGAGAAGTGACCATCTATTACAATGAAATGGTTTCATTATGGCAAGAGTTAGATCAATGGTACAATGATGAGTGGGAGTGTCCGACGGATGGTGTGAAAGCAATGAAAAAAGAAGAAAATGAGGGAGTTTATCTATTTCTAGAAGGATTAAACTGAGAATTTGATGAAGTAAAATCTCGGATTCTTGGGAAAAAACCTTTGCCTTCTTTGCGTGAGACTTTCTCAGAAATAAGAAGAGAAGAAACCAAAAGGAATGTCATGTTGAAATTAGATCTTAATCTGAATTCAAAAGCAATAGATTCTTCTGCACTGGTGGTTGCAAAAGGAGATGATGACAAGAAGAAGAAACCTTGGTGTGATTTATGTAAAAAGCACTGGCACACTCGCGAAACGTGTTGGAAAATTCATGGGAAGCCTCCTAACCGGAAGAAAAAGGGAGTTGACAACCGTGGCAGCCATGCATTCCAAACAATTAGTGAAGAGCAGGGGCAACAGACTTCTTCAGAGGCGTCTCCATTCACTAAGGAGCGATTAGAGCCCTTGCACAAGCTTCTTCAGAATCAACTCCAAACCAGTAAACCAAGTCCTTCCAATCCCTCTTGTTCTTTTACCCAATCGGGTATTGCACCCTCTGTTTATTGAGTACTAACTCAAATCGTGTGAACTTTTGGATCATCGATTCAGGAGCTACTGACTATATGATAGGAAATCCCCATTTGTTCTCTACTTACTCACCTTGTGCAGGGAACAAAAAGGTTCGAATTGCTGATTGATCTTTTTCAGCAATTGCTGGAAAGGGAACTATCAAACTTACTCCTTCCTTGACCCTCTTTGATGTCCTTCATGTTCCAAATTTGACATGCAATCTTGTGTTTGTTGCCAAATTAACCCAATCGCTCAATTGTCGTGCAATATTTGACTCATTTTCTTGTGATTTCAGAACAAGGTCTCAGGGAGGATGATTGGCAGGGCTAAAGAGTTTGAAGGTCACTTTCCCAGAGGATGGGAGCAATTCACTAAACAAAAATTCTATCTGTCTGAACTCCGTTTTTATTGAGAATAAGGTTATGCTTTGGCATTATAGGCTTGGTTAGCCTAGTTTTTACTACTTTAAGCTTTTGTTACCTCAATTGTTCATGAATAAGAGTCCTTCTATTTTTAGTGTGAATTGTGTGAAATGGCAAAACATCGATGGTCTATTTTTCCCTCTCATAAATATCATGCCTCAAAACCATTTAAGCTTATCCATAGTGATGTTTGGGGACCATCTAGGGTTTTGACAAATAGTGAAAATCAATGGTTTGTGAGTTTTATTGATGATCACACTAGGCTAAGCTGGTTTTATCTTTTAAAAGATAAAATAGAGGTAAAAAATGCGTTCGAGATTTTTATGCTGATTGAAACACAATTTCAGAGAAAATCCATATATTTAGGAGTGACAATAGCAGAGAGTTTTTTAATGAGCAATTAGGAATTTTTTTTTTTAAATAAAGGAATAATCCATCAAAGTTCATGCCCTGATACACCCCAACAAAATGGGGTTGCCGAGAGAAAGAATAGACATTTATTAGAAGTAACTGAAGCCTTATTGTTTACTAGTAGAGCTCCACAATATTTATGGGGAGAAGCTCTTTTGACTGCCACCTATTTGATAAATAGGATGCCATCTACAACTCTTAGTTTTAGAACTCCCTTTAGCCTATTCAAAGAGAAATTTACTATATCTAGGCTAACTACTGATTTGCCATTACAAGTGTTTGGGTATAGTGCTTTTGTTCACAACCATGATCATAATAGGAGCAAACTAGAACCTCGTACAAGAAAGTGTGTTTTTATAGGTTATGCACCAAATCAGAAAGGGTATAAGTGTTATGATCCGAATACAAAAAAGATTGTGGTTACCATGGATATTACTTTTTTTGAATCCCAACCTTTTTTGGGCACTCTTCTTCGGGGAGAGAAGTTTGTAGAAGAAGAGTTGTTTTGCAATAATGAGGGAATTAGTCAAAATAAAAAAGAACGAAGCTACCTGATAAACATAGATGAGCTAAATATGGGTGATAATGATCTAGGAAAGATAAGGAATGAAAATACTATAGATAATAAAGGCTATGATTCTGAACCTGTAAATCAAAGCATGATTTGATTAACAACAAAAACGGTGAACAAACAAAAGAGTTGCGCGTTTTCCCGAGGAGAAACCAGAATCTTGGAAAAGAGACCGAAAACTCTCAACATGGTCAGTCATCCACTCAACAAGACCAGAATGAAATTCTAGGTAATGAGATTCCAGGTTCGTACCTCGAATGAGTCTGTTTCTAATACATCTCTTGTTCCCTCAAATCTTGATCTTCATGTAGCTAAAAGAAAAGGTGGGGGAAACGTCACTAAACACCCCATGCCAAACTTTGTGTCATATAAAAAATTGCCATTTTCCTATTCAACTTTTCTTTCTCAATTAACTGCTTTGGAGATATCAAAGAATGTGCAGGTTGCTTTAAATGATCCTGAATAGAGGGAGGCAATTCTAGAGGAGATGAAAGCCCTAGAACAAAATGAAACTTGGGAAATCATAGATCTACCATGAGGAAAGAAAACTGTGGGTTGCAAGTGGGTTTTCACCATCAAATTCAAGTCAGATGGGTCACTAGAAAGATATACGGCACGTCTTGTAGCTAAAGGGTTTACTCAGACCTACGACATCGACTACCTTGAAACATTTGCTCTAGTAGCCAAACTAAATTCTATTAGAGTCCTCCTTACCGTTGCCGCTAATCTTGATTGGCCCCTTCAACAGCTAGATGTAAAGGATGCATTCCTCAACGAATAACTTGAAGAGGAGGTCTACATGGATCCTCCACCTGGCTTTGAAATCGATTTGGGACAAAGGTAGGTAGACTTAAAAGGTCTCTCTATGGTCTAAAGCAATCTCCTTGAGCTTAGTTTGAAAGATTTACTCAATTTGTTAAAGGGTTTGGGTACTTGCAAGGACAAGCAGATCACACAATATTCATTCGGCAATCACTACAAGGAAAAATAATAATATTTATAGTGTATGTTGATGACATTATACTTACCGGAGACGACTCATTTGAGATGAAGAATCTAAAGGACCAGTTAGCATAATAATTCAAAATCAAAGACTTGGGACCCTTGAGTATTTTCTTGGCATGGAAGTGGCTTGGTCGAAGGAGGGAATAATGGTATCTCAAAGAAAATATGTGCTGGATTTGTTGACAGAAACAGGGATGAGCGGGTCGACCAGCAGAAACTCCTGTTGACCCAAACATAAAGCTCGGGAATAAAGGAAATCCGATTGACAAAGGTCAATATCAGAGATTGGTGGGAAAACTTATCTACCTCTCGCACACTCGTCCTGACGTAGCTTTTGCAGTAAGCTTGGTTAGTGAGTTTATGCATTCTCCTCAAAAGGAACATCAGGAGGCTGTGTATGCAATTTTCAGGTACTTGAAAAGCTCACCGGGAAAAGGGTGCTTGTTCAAGAAAAGTGATAAAAGGAGCATTGAGGCATATACAAATGCAGATTGGGCAGGGTCCTGTACTGACAGAAGGTTTACTTCTGGGTATTGTACATTTATTTGGGGAAATCTTGTGACATGGAGAAGTAAGAAACAAAGTGTTGTGGCACGAAGCAGTGCTGAAGCTATACTGTAACAATAAAGCTGCCATAAGCATTGCCCACAATCTAGTTCAACATGATAGAACAAAACATATTGAGGTGGATAGGAATTTCATCAAAGAGAAGCTCGAAGAAAGAAGCGTGTGCTTGCCATTTGTGCCAACAAATCAACAGACAACAGATATTTTTACTAGGGGTTGTTTAAATCAAGATTTGAAAGTCTTGTAAGCAAGTTAGGCATGTCAGATATCTAAATGCCAACTTGAGGGGAAGAGATATGTTGATTTGTGTCTGATTATTTGATCGTATAGGATCAAATCTGATCAGCTAAGTTAGGAAAGTTTTAGCTTCTTAGGGATTAGATTAGATTAGAAATACCCCTTTGTCTGGAATCAGGGGATTATTTCCTTTTTTATTGATTTGTTTTCTCCTATAAATTGTGTATTCTTTGAAAGAATAAAACATACTATTCCGATACCAAAACTAACAGAGTTGATGGGGTATTTTTCCTCAACCCTTTGCCAACCTACTTTGGCACCACTATCCTGCTTGCTTTTGAGTTGATAAGTAGTGTAAAGCTTGCTTACCTTTTAATCCCTGAGAAGTCCTTTCCCCTTTTTATTTTTGTGTTGGGTGATCAAAAAACTTGTGAGTGGTTGATTTGGTGAAATGGAGGATTTACGAGTCTTGAGAGGCCCTACCGCTTTCATAATGTTCACTAAAGTGTACTGTATGTTTTGGGCTTCTGTTAGTTTTGAGATATCAAAGTGAGAATTGATGGACCGAAGTGCAAGCGAAATTGACCAAACTCTAAAGCGATAGTCAACGGTGTAAGAGGATACTTATAATAGATCTAATATCAACACTCTTTTTTCTTAAATAGAGTCTACACAAAAGCTAGGGACACGAGAAGGGGAGAAGGAAATTTGTAAACTAGCACGACTGAGAGAAGATCAGTAAGGACTTAAACAAGGTGAAACGTATTAAAAACGATTTTCAACAAATGTGACAAGGGGTAATGAGATCAAGGAGGGATGGAGAGGCTATTTTGGTCAATTGTTAATTCGAGTCACGAGAATAATAAATATTGGATTCCCATACATCTGTGTGTGATAGAAACAGTGCATTTGAAAACTAATATCTTCAAATGCATGAAGCTGTCAAAACACTTTTCCTCGCTAAACTAATTTTTTTTTTCCCCTTCTAGTTGTTTATTTAAATCTGTTTTGTTCATTTATGATATGCATTCATGTTTATGCTGGAAACTACCAACTGGTAGACTTACCTGTCTTTAGCAGGTCATTTTTCTCTTTCTGACTCTTTTTTGGATCAGTTTCTCTTTCTGACTTTTTTGTTTTTCCTAATCAATACAGTTCCTTCGAATTGGCAGATGCATGGATATGACCGGCCTATTTACACAAATACAATATATCCATTTGCTTTCAATCCACCTAAAGTTCCAGACGATAATCCCACTGGCTGCTACAGAACTCTTTTCTTCCTTCCTGAAGAGTGGGAAGGTGAGGTTTTATGTTTCTCCAGTTTGTGTCACCCCAAATTTTACTACTTGATTCCTTTTCCAGTCTCATCTCTCTTATAGATTCACCTATTTCATATTGTAGAGAATGAGAATTAGAAAAAAAACAGAAAAGCTTAATTGTTCCTCAAGCTTGGTTGGGAATCTAAAGCTATTACAATGTGTACATATTTGGTAACTGTATAATTACAAAATAAAGATCCTAATCAAATCCTTCATGGCTAAGGAATAATAATGGCAGGAATAAACCAAGTTGAGAACGATCTGCGTCCCTTCAATCACATGCCCAACATTTTGACCAGACACGGGATTGGGTTATCATCCAATCTAATGTCCATGTTCGTCAATAAACCTAAGCCCGCAAGGGTTAAAGTTGCCCGAGGCGGGATAATTGGAGAGTAAAACTGTCTGGTCCTTTTTTATGGTACTTTATTGATTATTGAATAGTCCTTTGAGGTTTGATCTTTACACCTTTGTCCTCATCACACTCTTTACAACAGACGTATGTGGACATTTGCATTATCCTTTTTTAAAGTAAAATGTAATGCATTTATTTGGCTGTCAATAGTGTTATGTGATTTTCAACTACTTTTTGACAGGTCGCAGGATATTTCTACATTTTGAAGCAGTTGATTCAGCCTTCTATGCTTGGGTGAATGGAGTTCCTGTTGGATATAGGTTTTGTGTTGCAACTTGATATCTCCAGGCTCTTTTTCTCTTTTCTTATGAAATACTTGTTTGATATCCCTATTTTAGGTTCTCTTATTTTGTTAGTGGTCTTGCTATTGAACATTATTATCATAGGTGTTTCTACATTTAGGTGAGTCATGTACTCGATATCTTACCTTTTTTGGCTTGTATTTCGTTGGTGAAATCATGCACAAATTTATCCTTTTCCTTCAGTACGGAGGAATCCTGCGAGAAAAGCACAATCACACTTTCCCAAGCTTGAGATTGCACCCATTTCACGTGATGTTCTTGTTCCGGAGACTGGTTATTTCTTCCAAGCTAATCTTTCTAGTCCTTTTGCTGGAGCGACTCACGAAGGGATTAAAAACGACAGATATTCTGAAGATAATAAATATAAACTCGTTTTTAATGTGATGAGTATTCATCCTTCAAAAGTTTGGGGTCTTTTGTGCTTACGGTTATACTTTTTGGTGAATGTAGTGAGCTCTAAATTTATGACCTTTGAAGGAGAGAGAATCTGAACTCAAGTGAACTCAGCAACATCAAAAGAACTTTCCAGCAGCATCAGAGTTTTGGCACCACAACAGCCTCTGAACAGTGGTGCAAGTGTGCAACTTAAGCCCAACCAGCCACAGCCCCACTGACGACCCTATGCCCTTTCGCATGCCGATAAGAGAATTTTGACGAGTGTACTACACTTGCAAGTTTGTGAGTCGGATTCTAACAACTTTTCAATGAGGTATTTACTGTTTGTGGGTCAAGATGCTCACGATAAAACAGACAGATAGCAGAGTTTACTGAAAATGGCTAGAAGGATGGCTTTTTTCCCCTTTAATGTCTCACAAGCTCAAGCCACATACATACAAGGATGCTTTAACATGGCTAGTGCTAGACTTGGACCCAAGCTGTGGAAGATTGGAAAAAGAACCTATTTTCTGTGTGTCTCATGCGTACACACGAAAGAGAATTTTTTGGATAACTGGCTTGGTTGAAGGCTTCGTTGGATGGGTCAGTTCGTCAAGTTGTGGTCTTCTGGGCAATGGAGGCTTGGAGAATTAAGAAGGGGTCTAAAGGTCTGGCTGTTAGGGGACTGCAGGTTCATCTTTCGCTTTGCCAATGGAAAGGAAGCCATGAGAGTCCTCTATGAAGGCCAAGAGGGATGGGGAGATAATTCTTAAAATTGTAATAATGGAGTGAGTGAACTTAGTGTGTGGAAGCCAGGCAATAAAGGAGAGTGGATTGTGTCATTAACATCGCTGGAGTTCCAAAACATCTCTGGCGATGATAGGAACGTATTTGAGGTTTTGGGGATGTCATATGTAGCATGTCTAATATATCTAGGATTAAGGTGTTCAGAGCAGAGGAGAGAATCCCAATTTCGGTACTTATTAAGGACGATAAGCATGGTATTAGGCTATGGTTGTATCAGGAGTTTTGAGCTGAGATTTCGTAGGTGAAATGGGTGATGGAGATGGGGATAAAGGGAGAGGAAGAAGGGAAAGGATGAGGGAGTTAGGAGGAGAAAGGGAGATGAGGTGGGGAAGGAATTGGGAGGAGAAAAGGGTGAGGGGTGTTGAAGCATAATGAAGTGAATAAAAACATATGCTCTATAACAGCTTAAGCTTTTAGATGAGATGGTCACATAAGTCAACATGATATAAGAACAGACAATGTTTCTTAGTTCAAGTTTCACCACCATCCACTATCGAAAAGAATTTCACATGCTTGACCCATGAAAGAGAATCAGGCGCACACGTGAAGGACCGTCTTGAGGACATAATTAAATAAATAAAAGTATACTCACTATAATAGTTGAAGCTTAGCTTTTAGATGAGATGTTACATAATTCAACAAGGGGAAAGGTGGAAGAGGAAGGGGAACCCTTACCGCCCGAATATATTAGAAAAGAGACGATAATGGCTAAAAAAGGTGCAACAGATGTCGAGGCTTTTGAATAAGTGGAAAAGAGGAACTCAAAACTAAGGAAGAAAAAACAGGATTGTTCTTGGATTAGTGAACCGCTTTGGAATCCTTTGAAGTGTGTACATCAAAGTCACTAAATCCCTAATTAATTTCTTAATTAATTGTTCTAGTTGCGATCATGCGCTATTCCTTTTCCAACTCAAAATCTCATTTCTCAAGTCAAATATTGTCTAAAAACATTTTAAGTAGAGCCGATACCAAATTGATAATGCCAAATAGAACATCTAATCAAATACCCAATAAGAATTGTGTGTGGTCATCACATTCATTGCATAGGGTTCATCAATAAGTCCTAAGCATAAAGCTTAGCTACTCATGGAATTAAGAATATTACCAGTGTTGAGAATATAAATCCCATGAATGGCAATTGAAGAGAGAAGAAATTGCAAACTAAGTGTCCCATGTTTGGAAAGCTTCTTCAATCTTCATTGTCAACTTAAGTAATTTCCCTATGAAAGCTGATGTTCTCAGACAAATGGTAAAAAATTCTATTTATAGCAAGTCCTAATTTTTAACGGACAACCTCACTGCCCTTTCTAGCTCGGACATTTTTATTCTTCATGCAATGCGTGACTCTCCTTTCTAGCATCGCTTCAGTTCAGATCTATCCAGACTCTTCTTCAAGTGTTCTATCTTCTGATGGGCACCATCATTTGTCGCAATACGTCCATATGGAAGTGACTTGAAGTTTCTATCGTCCTAATACACGGCGCCTCACTGTTCTTCTAGCTGTAGAAATGGGTCAACGCTATAAAAGAACTTCGAACCTGAGGTTGTGGCATTATGTCTTGTCACACTGATATTTCCCGTTAGTGCTGAATCACCCATTTTTTGTGACAATTTGGTTAGATGGTGCTTCTACAATTATGTAGAAAGCTGCTGTGAGTGTTTAAATAAGTTTAGAAGTTCTTGACTTCACCTCATAGGTGTATTCTTGTTGGTAATCACTCTCTTGGACTTTGACTCCTAATAAATTCCAATTACATGGATTGTTTCTGGGGTTCTTCATTATGCCATCAACAATGTTATATATCTCAATTCCTTCATTTAGCTTATGATGATATTTACTCTCTTTTGTTTGATTTTTACTTGTTTTCGTTTGATTTCAAACATGGTATACCAATTATGATGTTTTCTCATGCTGAACTGAGAGGCTTGAAGCTAAAGTACAGACGAAAGTCTTAGTTACATGGATCTTTGTAATGGATGATTGATGTAGCTTTTATCGAATTGTTCAGTCAGGATAGCAGACTCCCTGCCGAATTTGAGATCACAGGTTTTTGCCATCCATGTGGGTCGGAGAAAAGAAATTGTCTGGCTGTTCAAGTGATGAGATGGAGTGATGGTTCCTATCTTGAAGATCAGGATCATTGGTGGTTGTCGGGCATACACCGTGATGTGCTGCTTCTAACAAAGCCTAAGGTGTGAACTTTTCCTTTTAAATGTGTTTTGTATTTCCTTTTTCTCTGGAACTATTTTCGGAATCTGGATACCAGTAATGACAAGAAAACTAATTTCCTAGGTGTTTTTCATGTCTGTCCTCCTTTTTTTCTGAATGTTAATGATATAAATATAGAAGAAACAACTGTACCCCTTTGGCTAAAGACTTACCTCCCATCCCCTGCCTCCGGCTACTTGGTCCTTCTTATCTTACTTGCCATCAGTAGGATCACCTTCTCTGTGTTCACCATCTCCCCTTTTCCCGCTTTTGTTTTCTCCTTCATCTAGGAGAAGGCAAAACCTCTCCTTATAGAAAAAGGTAAAACACTCTCCTTACCAGAACCTCAGCTCCTGAAAAAGCGATTGGTTTAGTTCGAATTATCTAGTATCTTGAATTTTGGAACCTTACTTCTTATTTTTACAAAAGAAGTAATAAATGATGAAAGCAAATTTGAATAGAAGTAGAGGTAGAAATAAATGGTGACTAGGTATGGATTTAGCCATGGTAGAGTACAAATGTGACTTGAAGTCTTGAACTATGACGTGCTCGAGGCACACTTAAACCCTGAAGTTAGGTGCAATTCATGCTGGGCTTCACTTTGCTTTGTTGGAACTTCAGTATGTGATACCAATGCTTCAGCATTCATGGACTCCATCTGATACAGGAGGGCAGAACTAAACAATGTAGCTAGCAAAGTAATGTATGAATTGATAAGAAATGTTGTGGATGATTATGTTAGTGACTGAGCACAAGAAATTAGAAATTTAGTAGTATAAGAAAAAGTAAACACAAAATTTAAGTAAAAATTCAAAATTACATCATTGCATCTGAATCAGAATGTTTAAATGGGTTTGAAATTGATTGACCTGGTTTTTATTTGTACTCCATCCAGGAAAGAATCTTACTATTACCATTTGGTTAGTCAAACAATTATTTCTTTGACTTGTAACTTTTGCATCCACTGGATGCTTTCAATTAATGATTTTCCACTTACTTCATTAAAAAAAGTTTGTTTCTTTGACTAGTACAACAACAACAACGAACCCAGTGAAATCTCACAAGTAGGGTCTGGGGAGGGTAGTATGTATGCAGACCTTACCCCTACTCCGGAGGAGTAGAGAGGCTGTTTCCGATAGACCCTCGGCACAAGAAGATGGAACGAGACTATGCAGCAGTAACAGCAAAAGAAACTAGAAAAGATAACATCAATAACACAATAACCAAGAAATAGAGAGGAAAGCAATAACACTAAGCAGTAATAATGGCACAGTACTAGGAGTAATAAACAAGAGCCACTAACATCCTAAGTCAAATCACTACCTGACTAGCTTCCTACAACCTAACCTACAATCCTAATGAAGTACTAAGGACACAATTGGAGCCACTAGCAGCATAAAACACAACATTAACAGTCTAGCCTCCTATCTCCTAACTTACAACTCTAATGCTCGATCTCCACAACTTCCTATCAAGGGCCATGTCCTCAGAAATCTGCAGCGCCTCTTGTCCTGTCTGATCACCTCTCCTCAATACTTCTTAGGTTGCCCTCTACCTTTCCTCGTACCCGTCAAGGCCAGTCGTTCACATCTCCTTACCGGGGCATCCAGGCTTCTCCTCTGCACGTGCCCGAACCATCTAAGCCTAGCTCCCCCCATCTTGTCTTCCATGGGAGCCACGCCCACCTTCGCCCGGATATCTTCATTCCTAATCTTATCCAGCCTAGTGTGTGGGCACATCCATCTCAACATCCTCATTTCTGCAACTTTCATCTTTTGGATATGGGAATTCTTGATTGGCCAGCACTCTGCACCATACAACATGGCTGGTCTAACCACCGCTCTATAAAACATGCCTTTAAGTTCCGGAGGTACCTTCTTGTCACACAAGATGCCAGACGCTAATCTCCATTTCATCCACCCCAACCCTAAACGATGCGTGACATCCTCGTCATTCTCTCCATCCCCCTGGATAACCGACCCCAAGTACTTGAAGCTCCCTTTCTTGGGGATGACTTGAGAGGCAAGCCTCACGTCCATGTCCGCTTCTCCAGATGCGCCGCTGAACTTGCACTTTACGCATTCTGTCTTGGTCCTGCTCAACTTGAAACCTTTAGATTCAAGGGTTCGTCTCCAAACCTCCAACCTCTCGTTAACACCGCTTCGCATCTCATCACTCAGAACTATATCATCAGCGAATAACATACATCATGGCACCTCCCCTTGAATATAGTGAGTCAGTGCGTCCATCGCTAGAGAAAATAAGAACGGGCCGAGCGCAGATCCTTGGTGTAACTCCATAACAACTGGAAAATGCTCTGACTCGCCCCCACAGTCCTAACCCGAGTCTTAGCTCCCTCATACATGTCCTTATTCACCCTAATATACGCTACTGGAACACCTTTCACCTCCCGGCATCTCCAAAAGGACCTCCCTAGGGACCTTGTCATGTGCTTTTTCTAGGTCAATAAACACCATATGCAAATCCTTCTTCCTATTCCTGTACAGTTCGACCAACCATTGACTAGTAACTTTTTAATTGGATTTGAAATTGATTGATTGGTTTTTATTTGTATTCCATCCAGGAAAGAATGTTACTATTACCATTTGGTTAGTCAAACAATTTTTTCCTTGACTTGTAACTTTTGCATCCACTGGATACTTTCAATTAATGATGTTCCACTTACATCATCCAAAAAAAAAATTTTTTTGACTACGAGATTTCAAAGTTTTTGAATACTTTAAACTTTTAAAAACTCTGATTTTGTAATATGTTTATATAGCTTCTAAATGTGTAAATTTAATTCAAAAAGGTTTAAGACATCATTGTCCCAATTTGTACATAAATTTAGGTGCCGTTTGGTTGGTGTTTTAAGAGTTAATCTATGTATAAAAATCAGCATCATATAGTACATTGTTTGATTGGTGGTTTAAGGAGAGGTAATCTTGGTATAAAATCTAGCATAGCATATGTAAGTTTGGTTAGCTTGTTTGCTTTCTTCTTTTCTTCATACAGAATACCCACATAAGTTAATGAAAAAATTTATGTGTTATTTTATGCGGGATAGAATGTGGAATAAAACTACGGGTATTAAATAATACCTGGATTAAAACATTAAAATGACAATTAACCTTCATAAGTGAACAAATTTTTATTTTGCAAGTAAACAAATATTTTAAATTATCCACTATATATTAATTTGTAATTGATCAAACTAAATGTCCGACAAGAAAAAAAATCGGACATTACAGTCCCTGCATAACTAACTCTTGCATAACAATCCCCGCATTGCTAATACCTGCTCTGCTAATTCTGGCATAACTTGATCTCTGTGTGTCATGTTCAGTTTTCCTTCTTTTTCATTACACTTTTGGCAAGTGTGTAGGAATCTTGGGAAGTTTGTTTTCTTAAGACTTTATGCCATGTTTTGGTTGAGAACAACTCTTCTCCTTTTTACGATTCTTTGTATCATTATGACTGACATGTACTCCTTCTTACCGTTCTCTGTCTTTTATTATTGGCATTTCTATGTTATGGCCAGGTCATTGGTGACTTCTTACTTAACTTTTCTGATGCAGACATTTATTGCCGACTATTTCTTTAGAACAAACATGGCCGAAGATTTTTCTTATGCAGACGTAGAGGTAATCATAACACCCCAACGACTTTCTTATATTCCCTTTTCTTTTTCACTGTCCTACTTGTGCAGTATATCATACAATGTATACAGTTCTGTCACCGAATTATGGGAAAATTTTCTGGAATTTAGAAACCATCATCACCCTACTAGATGCGGAGAAGGCAGAGGCAGGTGGCTGAGTGAGAAAATGCCTAGAGATCTATATATTTGCTAATAAATGTTAAGCCTGATAGAACGGTCGATTTTTACTGTTCTTTTTGGATAACCGAGGAATCCCGGACGACCAGTGGCGCACCTTTTGAAACTCAGTGGATAATGGACGCTCCTCAAGCCTTTTCCACTTAAATACCAGGCTTTTGTTGCAGGGTTTGAACTCGTGACATGCGCCTACTCCACATATCTCAAGCTGCATTCTTACTACTAGATCAAAGCCCCAGGCTTTATTGTGTTTCAAGTATTGTTTTTGCGTGTCAATATATCTTGTCAATCTTTATTTGCATCTCAGGTTAAGAATTTCCCCGATGTTTCACTATCTTTGGTTGGTTCTCATTTCCTGGCTGATCCTTTTTTGGGCATTAAGACTTTGTTTTGACTTACTTAGAAGAAGAATGTAAGTTAGTCCATATGGTAAGTGATTATACGGATAGCTTTTCATTTGTTTTGTCCTTATGTTCATATTGTGTCAGACAGCACACGACCAATTTCCCACGATTAGTTTCCCTTGTTATTATTTCCTCATTTAAGAGGATTGAAGTCTTCTGCTTCTCTTCTGTTACCTTACCCTCTTTCCATTTACTTTCATTTCTTTTTTGTGCTATTTTATTTCTTTTGTTTTCTTGGAAGGCAGAGGTAGCCGTAGGTTAGCCCTTATTGGTTGGCTTTGTTTTTATCTTTTTTGGTTGGCTCTGATGACAAAATAAGTAACTAAATTTTCTTGCTTATGTTGGTATCCTGCTGGTCAACAGAGTTGTCCTCAAATGTGGACATCTAGAGATTGGACCTCTTTAATCAACAATTACACCTCAATCCCAAGCAAGTTGGTATCAATTATATGAATCTGCACTGTCTATATAACTTCATTGAAGCTTCTCTAAGCCCAATATTATACAAAATAAAAATAAAAATTAAATAAAAAAGAACTAAGTTCTTTATATTTTCTACTGGTATATAAAATCTCTATGGTTATATCAACAACAACAACAACAAACCCAGTGTAATCCCATAAATGGGATTTGGGGAGGGTAGTGTGTACGCAGACCTTAACCTTGCCTTATAAAGATAGAGAGACTGTTTCCGATAGACCCTCGGCTCAAGGAGCAATGGAGATAAGATAAAGCAACCAAGTAGCAAACAATGGAAACAACAATGTAATAAGATAACGAGCACGAAGGACACATCATGTAATAATCTCTATGGTTATATCACGAATTTGAGTTGCTTGTTAGACTTGCAATACATCATTGTTTTTTAATTTCCACTTCCCTTCATCCTAATATTTAGAGTGTAAGACAGTAAGATCAAGATGTTTGAATAGATGGTTTTATTTTATTTTGTTATTACTTTTGCTTTTGATGAAGTAAGAAATGTTTGAATATATTGTTATATTGAGCTATGCAGAGAAGTTTCAAGAAGAAAGTTACTAATGTGAAAAATACAGTAATTGAAAGGATGCCACTTCTGATTCTAATAATTATAAAGTTGCTACAGCTTATACTGGTTTGATCATTACAGGGAGAATCTTTTGTCACTTTAGGCAGTAGGTCAAGGTTTTCTGAAAGGACTCAAATTTTATCATGTCATTTTTTTTGGGAGGAGGAAATATTGAAAGCTCATGGCATAACTTTGCTAATTTTACCTTATTATGTCCATAATGCAGGTGGAAGTGAAAATTGATAACTCTTTCCAGAATAACGACATCATCGACTTCACTATTGAAGCTTCACTCTATGACAGCGGAAATTGGCTAAGCTGCTCTGACCATATTGATTTGCTTTCTGCTAGCGTTGCTCATCTAGAGTTAGTTCTGTCTTCTGATCCTTGTTTGGGATTTAAAGGCTACATGCTTGTGGGGAAGGTGCAAGCACCTAAACTTTGGTCTGCAGAGCAAGTAAGTGATTTTTCTCAACTTTAAATCCAAAACATGATAATGTTTTACAATGCTGTTTTCCTTGGTTGATATTTCATATTGGGCATATATTTTTCTAAATGCAATTATTGTGCTCATCAGATGCTACAACCAAAACTCATTTGATGTAGTCTTCTGGATTAGCACTATTACCATGTTCCATTACATATTAGTAGCACTAGTTCAATGTTAATCATTCATTGTAATCTGGTAGTCGGCTTTTTCTCCTGCACATCCTTGCAGGTAAGCTTAGAGTGCACGGAATCTTTATCTGTATGCTTTATCATGAAATTCGGCTTCCATATTCTGAATGACCCTGTCATATATTGAATTCTGAAGCTTTAGTTCAGATTTGCATGACTTATTTCCAGTTATAACTAGGAAATGATGGAAGACTTTTGATACCCCGCGTATAAACTACTCTTTCTTAGGTCCCCTTAGCAAAATGGGTTTTAAGTACACCATGATATTGAATGCACAGCCTTCTTCATGATTTTATCAATCTCACATTTGAAATTAACACTGTATTAGGAAATCAGCTTTAGCGTGTTGCTTAGGCAGGACAAGACTTGGCTTGTAGTTGCAGAGATTGACCCTATAATCATTTCTTTCTAGGGATTGAGCTCAGTCTTTCAATTTATCAGGACTGAATTTCAGATGGTCCTCTCTGACCTCAAATAGATTTAATTTACTCTAATGCTGTCGCCGCAACTTTGAAAAATGCCTTATCCATTTCATTTGTCTGTTCAGCCAAATCTCTACACTCTTGTTGTCACCCTAAAAGATGCATCAGGGAACTTGGTTGACTGTGAATCATGCCAAGTTGGTATGAGAAAAATATCAAAAGCCCCAAAACAACTGCTAGTAAATGGGCGTCCAGTAGTAATAAGAGGGGTGAACAGGCATGAGCACCATCCACGTCTTGGAAAGACAAACTTGGAGTCCTGCATGGTCAAGGTATGTTTGTTGGTTCCTTTTTCTTTTTTCTTTTTGTTTAAAATTTTGATGGATTTCTCTTCACTTTAAAATTGCAGGCATGCTTATAGGTTATCATTTTAAAATCTTCCTGTTTTCTGTTGAAGACACATCATATATCCTGTTACTTCTTGTAGGATTTGGTTTTGATGAAACAAAACAATATTAATGCTGTCAGGAACAGCCATTATCCTCAGCATCAACGTTGGTATGAGTTGTGTGATCTGTTTGGGATGTACATGATCGATGAGGCCAATATCGAGACACACGGTTTTTTTGATTATCCAAATTATAAGCATCCTACTCAGGAATCTTGTTGGGCTGCTTCCATGATGGATCGTGTGGTCGCCATGGTTGAAAGGGACAAAAATCATGCCTCTATTGTAATATGGTCCATAGGGAATGAGGCAAGCTATGGACCGAATCATGCAGCACTTTCTGGTATATACCTTTTCATTATTTTCACTGTCCATTTTCTGTTTTGACAACCCTTTGTTCTTCAAAAAGTAAAGTGCTAATAAGCTTTCCAAGGGATGTAAGGACACTGTTTCTTGTGCATATATGTGTGACCACAACTTCAAAAGCAGATAGTACTCACTCTTCAGTTTTCCCAATTTGAGCTATAGGAGAATTAATGTCTCTTAGTTGTAGAGGAACAGTAGTTTAGCCACAAAGCCATCCCTGAAGGAACCACTTTTAATATACTTCGCTAACATTCCTAAGACATATTTGATGTAGTTTATTGATCAGAACAGTACAAATATCTGAATGACTAAGGTTACTGACTGATGTTTGTAAATACCCCTTAGCGAACCAAGTCAGGAGGATGCTCAATTGAAGAAAGTAAATATCAAGGATCAGAGGCTAAGTGCGTAATATATTTTATTATCCTGCATGTGATATTTGTGTTATAGTGGATTGTCTAGGTGGTCAAAAGACATTAACACTCTTGTTTTTTATGTGTCAAGTTATAAAAAAAACTAGCTTTTGTATCCGTCCATGAAAGCCTTGCAAGTAACCCCCCT
>MCJB01013193.1:0-12662 GCA_002018475.1 Nicotiana obtusifolia | reverse complement strand
CCCCTTAGTTGGTCATGTTCACCAACCAAGTTAGACTCTTTCCAGGTTGGGTACGAGAAAAAGATGCGTCAAGACCGGTGCACTATGAAGGTGGTGGAGCGAGGACATCTTCAACAGATATTGTATGCCCCATGTATGCACGTGTGTCCAAAATAGTTGAAATAGCAAAAGATCCAACTGAACAACGGCCTTTGATATTGTGCGAGTATGGTCTTCCATCATCCATATCTTTTTCTTGGTCAATTTCACTGCTCTCTAATTTTTAAAAGTATGCAATTAATTTACTTTGCATATTCTTGGTGTAAAACTGTTCAGATATTCGCATGCAATGGGAAACAGCAATGGGAATCTCTATAAATACTGGGAAGCAATAGATAGTACCTTCGGTCTGCAAGGAGGCTTTATATGGGATTGGGCTGATCAGGTTTGTTCATGATTTAGGATTGGTCCTGTAATTATGAACATATTTTAACAATACTAGTTTCTATGAACGTGCGTTGCACTTAATAAAGACCTGTAATAATTTAATTAGTCAATTATTTATATGAAATAACAACAAATTTAAATACTGAAAATATTAATACATTAGTATATACAAAAATTCAAAATGACTGGACATATTTGAAATGATATCCTTCATTTTCTAGAGGCGAAAGTTGAATTCGGGGATAAACATATGTTTGGAAGCACATTAACCCATCAAGATTTCTACATGTATGATGTTATTGTCAAAGCCTCTACATATCATCCTTGTATCATTACATAAGTCATTTGACGGATCTAAGTTTCTCTGTAGCATGATGAGTGTAAATTTTTCTTCAAGACCAACTTGTATGTAATGGAAGTCAAATTTTAACTTTGTCTAGATACATACAAGACACTAACAAACATAAGAAATGATGAACTTGACAAAGTACATGTGTGGTGAAAGGCTATTTGGTGTTAAAGTATTGAAGTATTCTTCCTGATATTAATTGTTGATATTAGTCTCTGTAAACATGCCTTGCACGTTATCCCCTGTCAACTCAATCATCACAAAGAAATATAAGGTAAAATCGTTTGTAATTACATTACATTTATTTTATAAGGTAAAAATATGTTACTATAGTATAAGGTTCTATCCAACATTATAGATCGAGCGAGTATATATATTTAATAATTTATTTTTAAAAATTAAGTTGATCACAAAAAGCGATATAATATTTTTTAAATATCAAGTCCTCCCATCTCTATCTAGTTTTTCTGATCTCATGGTAGTTTTTTCACAATGAAATTTTATTCTTAGTACAAATAGGTTCACTATTTTATTTTCTTTCAATATAAAGTTTTATATCTATTGACTTGCAAAAGATAATTAATCAATTTTATGATCGCTATTTTTGTTCTTCTCATCCTTCTTTTCGTGTATGTTTTGTTCTATCGCTTCGGCTACTATCTAAGAAAGTGAGAAGGAAAAGATTATAAAAGAATGTTCTATTAGTGAATTATGTTGCCTTTTCTAAAGATAAAAAGTTATTTGAAAATATGATCTAAATGCAGTCTATTATTTTCTCCTTCATCTTGTGTTTTATCAACACTTGTGACTGAAAAAAAGAAAAAGAAGTTACACGCGGAAGCTAGAAATTCGAAGACCTACATTACTAGCCGTAGAAGCATAAGTCTCAAAAGAACTTAAGTCATAATCTTCATGTCTATGGTGCTACTTCCCATTAAATTGCCGATTGCAAGCTTTAATTTGGCTATGCTTTTCATTCTACCACATGTATCGTAATTGATAGTTTCCTTGGATTATATATTCGAGATTTGGAGGCTCCATATCAGACATTCCGTTTCGTATTTTTTCTTGAATATTCCATGACCCATATGAAAAGAATTCTTTTTCTGTGATCTAGTTCTTGGAACACATAAGATAAAGTAGAAAAGATTAAGTATCTGCTCATTATCAGCCTTGATAACATGATAAACAATAAGAAAACCAAAAAGATTTTATGGGTAAGCGTGGCTCGACTGCTATGAGAGATTAATGTCACTAAGAAAGATTAATCAATCTCGGCGCTTAACTGGTGTTGGCTGCCAAGGCCCTCTTGGATTAATTACATATATTGTCGCTTTAGCAAACGTCTATTTTCTTTTCTTAATTTCTTCTTAATCAACTTGGTGAAGTACCCCATAATTCTATGATAGTATTCCATAATTATGTGATAGAAGAATTGATAAAGTAAAAAATATTAAGTACTTCTTAGCTGCTTATTATCAGCCTTGATAACATGATAAACAATAAGAAAACCAAAAAGATTTTATGGGTAAGCGTAGCTCGACAGCTGTGAGAGATTAATGTCACTAAGAAAGATTAATCAATCTCGGCGCTTAACTGGTGTTGGCTGCCCAAGGCCCTCTTCGATTAATTACATATATTGTCTCTTTAGCAAAAGTCTATTTTCTTTTCTTAATTTCTTCTTAACCAACTTGGTGAAGTATCCCATAATTCTATGATAGTAATACTAACCTGTAAGAAAAAGACTATCCCAAAAAAAAAAAAAAAAAATTCAAAGTTACCTTAGGAAAAAATGTTCTAAAGCCAGCTTTCTCATTACATAAAAAATCATTACTTTTTTCACTTCAAACATGTTAGCATATAGTTCTAAAATCTTAAAATAGTTCATTCAACAACGTGCAGTCTATTGATTCAGTGTCAGTGAATAGCAATTAATATTTGGTCCTGGTTAGAGTCTGCTGAAACAATGCAAGATCTAGACAATATCCCTTGGATACTCTTTTCCTTGGTTCCTTCAAGCCCTTACTAAACTAACTTCTGTTACCTTAGTAAAAATAAAAATATGAGAGGTTTATGCAATAAACTGAGGAGCTAGTTTCTGCCTAGGCCGAGAGGCATCCCAAATTTTCAATAGCTTTTTTTTGTAGATAGACCCCTTCCTGCTCAAACATTTTTCAATTCTAAATTGACGAAGAAATAAATTTTAGCTGTAATACAACTCTATTTTTATATTTTCATAATTGATATCAAAAGCCTAAATTATAATTTCCTACGTAGTCAAATAAAAAGATTAAATTGATTTCAAATCCTAAATCATTTCAAAGCCCTAAATATTAGGAAAACAATCAATTGACTATTTTGTCCAGTGTAAAATTTATTTTTAAGGCTGTTTTAGTTACTTGACATTGTATTCATGCTTTTATAATAATATAATAATATAGATAGACTACCTGAAGGAGTTAATGTAGTCACTCAAATAATTTTGCATTGTGTTTTTTCCTCAACATCTTTCACAGTTTCTTGGTTTCCAAAACATTACTGTTACTCTGTTTTTATAGCTTCAAGATGTTCCTTTGAGTTAAGTGCAAATGTATGTTTATTGACCTAAGACATTTCAGACATGTAAACTCCATGTAAGATAGATTCCTATCGAGATAGATAGTTGAACGTAAATTCAAATACTACGACTAATGCCTGCTCTAATTAGTTGAAATAGAACTTAGTGGGTGTCTCTCTAGTCTACGTGTATATTGAAAAAAGCAGAATTGGTTCATATAACACTTAAATCCTGTTTAGAAAGCACAAGATTTTTTATCTGGATCTAGCATTCCATGCTGCAAGGTAAATTTTGATGTGAGAGGCATGTCGTTGCTATTCGCAACATTGTCACACGGAGACGGGAGAACCAAACGAAAACCATTTGGCCGCATAATTGTTGTGTGACATTTTGAAGCCTACGCAGTTACTGAAAGCTTCAACTCCTGCACGGAAGTAGTAGTCGTATAGATATATCTTTCGTTATTTTAGTTGTGCTTCCTTTTTAACTGAACACTATAATTTGGCACTTTCAATAGGGATTATTAAAGGAAGGTCCACGTGGAAAAATGTACTGGGCATATGGAGGTGATTTTGGGGACACTCCTAATGATTTAAACTTCTGCCTAAATGGTATCGTATGGCCTGATCGAAGTCCTCATCCTGCATTACATGGTGAGGTGACAGTTCTCTTGTTCAATAATTTGTTTTTTCCCTTGTCTTACAAAAAGTTTTGTAAGACTAATAGACAATAAGTCACTTTAACTAACCCTCTTTTCAAAGAGTGTAGGATATGAAATATGGAACGTTAAGCAATGTTGAATAAGTAATTTGTTATTTTAATTGTGTATTCTCTTGCGTACTTTTGAGGTAAAGCTTTTAATATGTTGGGAGTCTTGCAAGTTTTTCCCGTTGTGTCTGGAAATTTATGGGGAGGGGGAAGGAGGGAACAATTGGGACTATGCACAAATCATGTACAATTATGCCTGAGCATGTTTTCTGCGTTGGATGATGTAACCTGAATTTCACAAAAGTATTGGTGCTTGCTAAACTTGAACATGTCTAACTGTAACATTTTTGCTGTCAGAGGTTAAGTTTCTTTACCAGCCAATCAAGGTCTCATTTAAAGAAGGCATTGTTAAGGTAATCTTGTATACCACTTAAATTTTCTGTTCACTTACATCAATATCTTTTACATGATAAATAGTGTTTTCTATTCAGATAACGAACATGCATTTCTTTGATACTACACAAGCATTGGAGTTTAACTGGGTACTTCTTGGCGATGGGTGTGAACTTGCGTCGGGGATCCTCCCTCTACTTGTCATAGAACCCCAGAGAAGCCATGAAACAAAATGGGAATCTGGCCCATGGTTTTCTGCATGGACTTCATCTACTGCAACAGAAATTTATTTAACAATTACAGCAAAGCTTTTACACTCTACTCGGTGGGCTAATAATGGTCACCTCATTTCGTCCACACAAGTTCTGTTGCCTAACCGAAGGAGAGTTGTCCCTCGTGTACGTCGCTCTTAATTTACATTTCTTATTGAGTCTGGTAGTCTTTTTTTTTTTTTTCTCAGACATCACTGACAATTTTAAGAACTGTTATTTTCTTAGATCATTAAAAGCACCGATGCGACTTTACTTGGTGAAGTTCTTGATGACATGATAAAGGTTGGCCAAAACAACTGGTGGGAGTTGAAATTTAACAAACGAACTGGTGGTATAGAGGGCTGGAAGGTAAATACGTTGCCCTTCAATAAATTGAGCATTGGTACAATATTGTATTGAAAGGCTATATGATTTTAGTTATTTAAAGAAATGGACCTTGAGCCTATCAAGTGAGGGCTGTACATGACCATATGTGGAAATACCCGTTCCCCAAAATGGTTGCAGGTTAAAGGAGTTTCAGTAATGAATAAAGGCATCTATCCATGCTTTTGGAGAGCACCAACAGATAATGACAAAGGGGGAGGGCCTCTGAGTTACTTATCTAGGTGGAAGGCTGCTAATCTTGACAAGGTAATCTTTGTGAACAAAAGTTGCTCCATTGAAAGTATGAACAGTCACGAAGTGAAAATATCAGCTACTTATCATGGCATAGCAAAAGAAGAGGAGCAAACTCCTTCAAATGCAGCAACTTCCAGTATTCTCTTTGAGGTTGACATGACGTATTTGATATATGGTTCAGGAGATGTTGTGCTAGAGTGCAATGTAAAGCCCTGTCCTGATCTTCCACCTTTGCCACGTGTCGGGGTTGAATTTCAGTTGGATTCAACTATAGACCAGGTTAAATGGTATGGAAGGGGGCCATTTGAATGTTACCCAGACCGGAAATCTGCTGCTCATTTAAGTATGTATGAGCAAACCGTTGGCGAAATGCATGTGCCATATGTTGTTCCCGGGGAATGCTCAGGCAGAGCAGATATTAGATGGGTGACGTTTGAAAACAAAGATGGAGAGGGACTTTATGCTTCCATGCATGGAGACTCTCCAACCATGCAAATGAATGCAAGCTACTACAGCACCGCTGAGCTTGAGAGAACTACACATAATGAGGACCTCAGGAAAAGTGAAAACATCGAGGTACTTCATTTCTTGACTTATGCACGCTTTATTGCATTCCAACTCTAACTTTCTTTTACACTTCATCTGAGCTTTCACTGGCTATTTTTGCCTCTTAAACAATTTACTCGAGGCTTTTGGTTTACTAGTCGAGGAGCAAAACCAACTTTTTGGACCATTTCGGAGAATGAGCATCTTTCTTTTTGGTCTCTGACACAAGATTTACTATATCCATCAATTGGATTCAAGGGTCAGAACAGTACTAACTATATAAGCAGAGTAAACCTTGCCTCTTTTGGTGAAGGCTGCATTTGGAATTAAGTTGTACATTAATAGGACGATGTATCGGTAATCATAATGAAGGAAAAAGAAAAAAGCAAAATGTATTTGTTTCCCTAGAGTGCCTGGGAGAGCGATGGGGTGGACGCTAGCTCACTTAGCTTGTTGCGGCTACTTATCCTTTTACAACCTATTGTTTCAAAGGCTCCATTTGGCATTTCGAACAATATTTCGCTTGTTCATTTTTTTATTGGATGTTTGATTGCCTTATATTTTTGAACGTGTATTTCTTGAAGAAAATATTTAACATCAATATCTTACGTCCTATAAGGGTGTTAACATTTGTATTAGAACTCTCATTAACCCATGTTACCTTTCTCTCACCTAACAACACACTCCATGCTGCACCCTCCACTCTCGCTACTATACATGCCATTCACTTGCATATCCAATCAAAAATTATTCAAGTATTTTTATTTATGAAAAACATTTTGCTGCAGCATCAGATAGAATCTAGATATTATGTAATAGTTGACATTGATTTTCTGCATCTCAGGTGCATCTTGACCATCGGCACATGGGTCTGGGAGGAGACGATAGCTGGTCCCCTTGTGTTCATGACGAATACCTTATTCCTGCCGTGCCATACTCTTTTTCCATAAGGTTTTTCCCAAAAACTGCAGCAACCACTGGATCTGATATCTATAAGTCCCAATTTTCGGAGGAGTGATTGTTTTTAACTTCTGTAGAATCCTTTACATTGTTCACTTTTAGCACATGGAATTCTTCAAATTTGGAACTTTGACCTTAATAAAGCATGTTGCTGAAGTGAAAGCCGCTTTAGGTGCAGATACCTTTACTTGAAGAACAGATTTGTTGTAAGTTGAATCTTCTTTCCTCAAGTAAACTTCACTTTTTTGCTTTTTATTCAATTGATAGTGTATTAAAGTAGGGTGATGACTCGGGTGAGGACAATGGGAAGTGACTCGGATCACTTTCCAATAGTGATGGAGTTGCACCAGGGATCAACTCTTAGCCCGTTCTTATTTGCTCTGGCGATGGATGTGCTGACGCGGCACATTCAAAAGGAGATGCTATGGTGCATGTTATTTCACAATGACATAGTGCTGATTGATGAGACGAGAAGGGGGGTTGACACGAGGCTAGAGGTCTAGAGACAAACCCTAGAGTTTAAAGGTTTCAAGTTGAGCAGGACCAAAACGGAATACTTGGAGTATAAGTTCAGTGACGAGACTCATGAAGCGGACGTGTATGTGAAGCTTGATACCCAAATCATCCTGAGGAGGGGTAGTTTCAAGTATCTCGGGTTTATAATCCAAGGTAACGGGGAGATTGATGATGGGGTTTCCCTCCGTTTCGGTGCGGGGTGGATGAAATGGAGGCTCGCATCCGGTGTTTTGTGTGATAAGAAGGTACTACAAAGACTTAAAGGTAAGTTCTATAGAGTGGTGGTTAGACCTATGTTGTATGGGGCTGAGTGTTGGCCAGTTAAAAGCTCCCATATTCAGAGGATGAAAGTAGCAATAATGAGGATGCTGAGATGGATGTATGGGCATACCAAGAGACATAAGATTAGGAACGAAGTTATTCGGGACAAAGTGGGAGTGCCCCGGTGGAGGACAAGATGCGGGAGTTGAGGCTGAGATGGTTCGGGCATGTGCAGAGGAGGAATACGGATGCTCCTATTAGGAGGTGTCAGAGGCTGGCCGTGGCGAGGCTGAGAAGGGGTAGAGGTAGGCCGAAGAAGTATAGGGAAGAAGTAATTAGGCAGGACATGGCGCTACTTCAGCTCGCTGAGGACATGACCCAAGATAGAAGGGTGTGGAGGTCGAGGATTAGGGTAGTAGGCTAGTAGGTAGTCAAGATTCCTCGGTCTTTTTTAGTAGTATTAGTAGCTCTCTTGCTTCTTTTTTTTCCTCCGTATTCTTTGACCTCTAGTATTTGTTTATTGTTTCGTTCACTCTGTGTACCGTATTTTCAAGTTTGTTACTATTTGATGCTACTTTTTCTTTTATTTCTTGTTGTTGTTACTATCAATTGTATTTTCTTCCTTTTCCTTATCGTCCTTAGTCCTCCTATTCTTTCTTTCTTCTTTTTCTTCTTCGTCTTCTTCCTCTCTTTTTTCACCTTTCCTTGAGCTAAGGGTCTATCGGAAATAGCCTCTTTACCTCGCTAGGTAGGGATAAGCTTCGCGTACACACTACCCTCTCCAGACCTCACTTGTGGGATTATACTGGGTATGTTGTTGATGGTGTATTAAAGTACTTCCCTACAGATTCTTGAGTACTGTACTTGTGAAACTGCAGCAAATGTCACTATATCTAGTATTGATTCAACAAATTTTTAAATTATCCAGGAACTATATTCAGAAAAATAAAAATAAAGCGCACTTATTAAGATTATCATCTACTCTCGCGACTTCTTATCCTACCAATAGAGAAGTCCAGTAACTACTCTATAAGGAGCGAAAAAGATGGCTGAATACATCGGCAGCACCTCAAATCTGTCAAAATTTTTTATTTAAACATTTGAACTAAGGGATTAGCCTGTGAACACCGCTCAATCCAAATTTCGCCTAATAGACACACATAACATATATGACAGTGTGTCGGCGACACTAAAATAGAGCTCGTGAAGCCATTGTTAATACGTAAATAAATAATAACAAAATATACTACTATATCAATATAGTAAGTTAGCGTTGTCCCTATTTTTTTTATTTCCCTTAAATGCTCCTCATAACACATTAACAATACTTTACTGAGGGGTTATTTTGTCTTTCCATCGGAAAAATTTCTTTTCCTTTATTTTCTTTCGTCAGTTCTCCATTGACTTCCTCTCTCTCCGACCTTTTTTTTTCTTTCTCTTCTCTTCTTACCTACAAATGACCCAAAAAAAAAATCTTTATGCCATTGCTAACTGTATTTTTCTTGAAGCCATTTAATCTGCCATTGCTAGGAATAGAAAAACTTTTGCAGTCATAAATGGATTTCTCTGCCCTGAAAATTGAAATTTTATGTTAAAACCTATTTCAGTTTGGGCAAACAAAATTGGAGAAATGACCGATATACCCTACTATTAAAACTTAATGACAAACCATATCCCTAAAACCCCTAATTACCGTGGGAACCCCCAAAATCTTTCCACCTGATACCCGTCTTTCCCCCACTGCGATATACCCGTGATTTTGTGCGCATTTATCGCTCCCTATGGATTATATAAATTGCACACCCAAATAAAAACTAAGATTTTTCTTACTGTCTGAGCGTTTGTTACTGAGCAGAGGAATTTGGGAGAAAATTTAGGAAAAATTGAAGCTCTGGCAAATTTGGGAGAAAATTTTGAGGAAAATTGACGCTCTGACAAATTTCGGATTAAACTTTTTGATTCAAAGCTGAAATATAACAATGGTCGAAATGTTGCTACATCATGTGGGCATTGGTCTGATGATAAAGTCGATTTTGAAATTGATGGAATGTTAATCAAATTGGAATTTCAATGATTTTCAGTTCGAGATTGCAAAGTATCTTCATAAGAAGTATACAACTACAGTTAATATCAAGTATATTGTTAAAGATGGTTATCCACCATCAACAGTAAATAGTGATACGTCTTTGAAGATGTATATTAAGTTGGAAGAATCAAATTCGGATGTGACAGTTTTTCAAATGTGTCTTACATTCAAGGAGAATAATACATATGTGAACTGCTCGACTATAAGGTCAATTGCAACACCAAGGATAACAATACAAAGCATGACCATGGAAGCAGCATCGCACCATGACGATGAAGCTGTTGATATGCTAACAACAGAGAAATCAGAGAGTGATAAGAATATGGAACTCAATGATATGAATATAACTACAAATGCTTTACACAAAAAGGTTGAAGTAGGTCAGTTACTCAAAGATAAAGAGACCATACGTATGTGATGAAATACCATATAATCAAGAACAATTTCCAATTTAAAGTTCGAAAATCATGTTCGAGAAGATGTGTATGAGATTAGAATTTGAATGAGTTTAGAAACACCTGATTCCGTCACTATTACTAGCTAATAATGTGATCTGCTTTGCTTGATGTAGTTTTAGTTTCACCAAGTTAGGTTTACTGTTTATTGTTAACTTTCAGAATTGTGATAATATATCATATTTTAATTGCCATATGTTAGAAACTAACATCATACCTATATAAATGACCGGTACTTCACTGATTGTGTATATCAGAATTGTTCTTGGGGTTTTAAAGCATCAAGACTAAAGAAGTCTCATGTTTTCAAAGTTAGAAGCTTCAACAAACTTCACACATGCCCAATTGATGAAAAGTTTGATACATGTCAGGATACTTCAATAGTTATGGTGAATTTGGTAAAACACAAGTATACTGACCCAAAATCAGTATACACTGCTGGAGACATACAATGTAACATATTGAATGATTATGATGTCACAATGAACTACAAGCAAGCGTGGAGAATAAAAGAAAAGGCTCTTGACCTGTTGAGAGGAAACTCAAGTAGTTCACATGGGAAGTTGGTGAAATATCTTTATATGTTGAAGGTAACAAATCCAGGATCTATTACCAAGCTACATAATTCATGTATATATTTGTGGCACTTTATGCAACAATTAAAGGATGAAAATATTATTGGCCCATTCTAGTAGTTGATGGGACTTTCTTGAAAGCATCATGCAGAGGAACCTTAATCGCAGCTTGCACGCAAGATGTATCAGGTAAGTATAGATCATCAAATATTATACTGTTTATAAAGTTATTTTTTTCTTAAATCGATGATATACTTTTAATAATTGAATCTTTGCATACAGGTAAAATTCTTCCTCTTACTTATTCAGTTGTTGATTCAGATTACGTGCATCCTGAGAATGATTCTTCAGACAATTCAGGGATACATATGGCCTTAGGGACGACATGTGCATAGTGTCAGATAGGCATGAGAATATCACAAAGGTAGCTTTTACTATCTATCTAGAGGCACCCCATTGTTTCTGTATTTTCCACCTCTGGAACATTAAGGCGAAGTTCAAGAAGAGTCATAACCAACTTGCGCAAATATTCTTCAAATGGCCAAAGCATACACATTTGACGAGTTCAATTACCAAATGACAGAGATTGAAACAATTGATAAGAGGGTGTGGGAATATCTATTTGATGTTGGATACGACAAATGGTCAAGAGCACATTCAAAAGTTAACAGAACAACAATAATGACATCGAACATAGCTGAATCCATGAATTCAGCAAATGAGTCTGCAAGATATCTCATAGTAACTCTATTGCTAGATTTCATGATAAATTTGGTTAAGGAATGGAACAAAAATAACAAAAAGATCGCAACAAATATATTTATAAAGCTGGGATAGAAGTATGAAGATATGCTGGAAGAAAACTTTATTTCTGCACGAAAGATGGTGATATAATTTTTTATGACCATACTTATTAGGTGCATTTTAGTTCGTATAATATTACGCTAGAACAGTTTATGGTACAATTTTTACATAGCAGTAATAAATATGTTTTAATAATGTAGGCAAAGCCATCAAATAATTTATTGTATACAATATATGATGGAGGTAGAAGATATGTTATTTGTGTGACGGAAAGAAAGTGAAGTTGCAGAAGATTTCAACTGGATGAACTTTCCATACACGCATGCTTTGGCAATTATTAAGAAATTCAATATGGATCCATATCAATACTGCTCAGTATGCTACAATAACACTACTAAAAATCAGTGTTTTAGCGACCAAAAATTGGCGACCAAAGTTGGTCTGTCACCAAAAGCGACCAACATTGGTCGCCAACGTAGAGGAAAAAATTGAAAAAAAAACTTAAATCAAATAGCGACCACTTTCGGTCGCCAAATGGTCTCCATATTCGTCAACTTTTTGACCGGACTGGTCAGACCAAGTTGGTCAAAGAAAATTCAGAATTAGCGACCAACTTTGGTCGCCAAGATGGACCCACGTTTAAAATTAGCGACCAAAGTTGGTCGCCAATTGAAGGGGAATTTATGGGGAAATAAGCGACCAAAGTTGGTCGCTTTTGTTGAATATAAAATAAATCAGATTTTAAAATTGGTGACCAAAGTTGGTCGCTTATTGAAGGAAAATTTTATGGGGAAATTGGCGACCAAAGTTGGTCGCTTATATGGAATATTAATTAAATCAATTTTAGTTGGGCGACCAAAGTTGGTCGCTATCTGGAGGAAATTTTTATAGGGAAATTATCGACCAAAGTTGGTCGCTTTTTTATTAATATATTTAGTATATACATACTGTATTATACCATATATATATATATATATATATTGATATATAATACAATATACAATATATATAATATACTATAATATAGTGTATTATATATATATATATAACTTGATATATACGACGTTATACTCTCTCTCTCTCTATATATATATATATATATATTTGTTTGATTATTCGTTTATGTCTATTTATAG
>MCJB01013182.1:80401-90690 GCA_002018475.1 Nicotiana obtusifolia | reverse complement strand
TGGCATGAAACATACCTCTGTACTTCAACTCACCCCCGGATTTACTCTGAGCCATCAGCCTTGTTTTCACAACATCAAATGGACCGGTGCATATGGGACCAGCTGTACCAGCTAGGAATCCTGATATCATAGACTGCCAGGGGTGAAGAACTTTTCCATCACCTTCATGTTTCTTCCACAACATTGTGTCTAATGCATTCTTGGCTGTAAACATGGCGGCCTGATTTGTCCCGTTGCGCATAACAGTTGGGGCAGCACCTGCCCAGAGACCAAGAATGCCTTCTTCACGAACAATCATACGAGCACAGTGAATAGGTCCCTTGTATTTCAGAAGTTCAGTGCTTAATCCTCTCTGCTGCTGTAGTCTAATCTTCACCACCTGCACTTACAAAAGTTTGACAATCTTTTAGTGATTTAAGCTGGCTTTCCTTTCAAAAATCTATTTCTACTTATCAACTATGACATTTTAGACATGCTAGTATGCCAATATAACGCAAAGTCGCAAATGACCAGAGTTTAATCATTTTACAGACGCTTTCATTAGCTTTTAAAGACTTTTGTATAAAAATGCGAAACACATGTACAGTGCAGAATACAAGCAATTTGTACGTGCCGTGAAGGTTGAAGCATCACAGTTAAGCTAAGAAATAAGCATTCCATCCAAATGTTTCCACAGCATCCTTTGAGGACCCTTCCATACTCCTCAGGAATCACTAGGTATCCATCACCATCAACTCAACTCTCTTTCCATTCAAAAGAGGATATCAAACTTGAAGTACAATCTTAGTTGCTCTGTCCACGGTAAACTTAGTCCTTTTACCCAGGAAACACATAGCCCATACTTATTAAATTTACTACTTTTTGGACATTAATTTCTTTATTTGGATGGTTGTCAATGTAAAGTAATAAAACCTATGATAAAGCTTGGTCAACTCGGATGTATCTCAGTGAGGCAAATTTCTTCCTATCTGCTTTTACAAAATCTGTTTAAAGTGTTGGCTGAATATGTCACAGAACTTTTGAGTTCTTGGACTCAACTAAACCAAATTCTTCTCTATTGGTAAATTTGCATACATCCTCACAAGTCACAATTCAAAGAATGAGTCAACTACGTATCTTAAAAAGAGAAGACTATTGCCTGTTGATCCAAGTTCCACTACTTTCTTTTGGAACAGGTGGCTAATATACCCTTGTACGATAAATAGTGTTGGTCCTCTCTGCTCCCTTTATTGCTCTGTCATCTTATTCTTTTTTCACATTAATGAATCACCGGATGTCACAAATCCAACAGGAGTCTTCGCCAACAAACAAATAAAAATCCAAAGTGAATAATACTCCCACCACCTAAAAGGAACATTCTATGGAAAAGCAACAAATTGGTCCTGCATCGCACTCCCTAATTCTTCTCCATCTTAGCACCATTTTCAATTGCTCTTGACATTTTGAGATAATATTTAATTTCAACTGTATTCTGTAGAACTTAAGTTTCTAATGCTCTTTGCTCTGTTGTAACCAGGCATAAGCTTTCTGCTAAACCATCTTACTCTGTTTCCACTTATTTTTTTCTAATCCAACCTAGTGTTCTGCTAAGGCACTAAAGCTGCAAATCCCAGTGGAGGCAAAAACACTAGGCGATTTCTTCTCATCTGTCCATGCCTTGGTGGATAGAGTTACCCGGTACCTTTTGCTGGTGGGAGATGGCATATATCCGTGGAATTAGTCGAGGTGCGCGCAAGTTGGCCTGGACACCATGGTTTTAAGAAAATGTAAAAAAGATAGTAAGGCACTAGAGCTGCATATCCATATCTCAACTTTGGTTTCTCACTCTAACTTGTGAATTCACACTCCAGAGCTTCTTTTTCCCTAAGCCTTGTCTTCTTGGTCCAATCTATCTTATCCAAGGAGAAGAGTGTATGGTATACACCATTTCGCCCCCTAATCCCACGCTAACCTGGGAGAACTTGCACTTCCTGCAGGGGATAAGCGCCCTTTATCAAAATGTGAACTCCACTTAGCTAAGGACCTCCTCTCTCTACCTCCTTCTTGGGCACTTTATTACCTGCCTTCAACTCATTGGGCAGTCGAACAACACTAATCAGAACCAAAACAACAGTAGGACTACTAGTACTTCAGTGCATATCTATTAATTTGAATGAACTATAAAAATCCTAATATGTATATTCTTATTACAATTGCTATGTCCCAAGTTGGGCTACAAAAACCTATTTTCGAATAAGTATGATCAAACTAACAAAATGTTACAATCATCTATCCTAATATATGTTCTTTGCAAAAAGACACTAGTAAGGCTTTTCTCCTTTCTTCTTCAAGAAATAAACCCCTTACCTTAAACCTAACTATAAATTACCGGCCATTTATTGGCAAAATGTGCTTAATCAACTGGAAAACCACATAAATCAACTGGAAAACCACATTAATCAAATACCTACCACTCAATCTGTGACAAATTATTCATGGCTTTGTTTGAAATTAAAAAACATGAATAATTAGAATGTGCTTCCACTATGTGGTTAATTAGCACATCATTCAATTAATTGTCCCACTCTATCTATAAGGTCAGAGTTGAATTTTTTAGGGGTATTATCACTTTTAGCCCAGTAGCCGAAAAAGTGTACAAAACTTGTATAATTTTTATATATAACATACATAATGTATATATATACAAAAAAAAATACAAATTTTATATTTTTTTCGGCTATTATTTTTTCAGCGGCTATACAACGTCATTTTTCCAAATTTTTATGCAAACAAAAGTGGTTCTACAAATGGAGATGAAGTCAATAGATTGAAGGATTTGTAGTCTAATGTAAAATCCAACCTTTCATAGACTAATAAAATATGAGTAGAAAAGTATAAGTGGATGGTGTGCCGAATCATCCTAAAAACATATAAGACAAATACTTTGCGAGTTGAGACATATTTTTCTAGAGAAGTGCAGGTAAGACAAATGACAGTAAAATTTCACCAGAAGATTATGGTGAGCAGCTCATTAGTTTTCCTACTCAAGATTATCGCATATTACAGTTGTTGCAACTTTTGAAACACTACTTTGTATAAACTACTTCCTTCATTTGCTAGGCATTAGCATATTTACTTATTTATCAGATGACTACAACAAATAAGAGAAAAGAGAATATAAAAACGAAAATTTAATTTCTTCCTGTACAAAAAAAGAGGAAGAGTGGCTTAATTACCAGCAAGGTCTCATCCCTTATGAGTGATAATGAACGATGATCAAGATAATTGTAATGTATTCTAAGCCTGGTCTTTGGTGAGTGTACATGAACGAGAGAAATGACCTTAGTTCGTGGAAAAGGCAGGACAAAGACCCGCCTAATCCATAGAGAAAATATATTTGGGGTTTTAAGGGATATTTTTGGCCCTGCGTTTATGTTTGCCTCGAAGAATTAAAAATAAAAATCTGAAATGAGTCCAAACTATGGACGCATAAACTCTAATAGCATAGAATATAGACACATGTTAAGTTCTTTGTTTCAGGTCTACCACATAGTAACAGCTTATATATATTTTTGTTGTTACAGCAATTTAGATGTCATATTGTAGAGGAACTTATCTCAGGAAGGAGGGGAACAATATTGCTAAAGACTTAGATGCAGTATATGGCAGTGCGATCAAGTGATTGAATGAAAACTCACCTTGAAAAATAAACACCCTATTAACATACGCTTACCAACTTGATAAGCCTCTAATTGCCATTTGCAATTATGAAAACTTCCAAAACCAATTTTAGTTATTCCTCCTCTATCCAAAATCAATTCTATTTAAACAATGCAGAATCATTTCTGCATGTAAAGTTCATTTATTAGTTTTTCTTTATGGTCGGCCACAGTCTCTCAGCATACACAATAATCTTTTTTTCTTTTTAATGGATAAAGACAATAAATTTATCTTTTACCTACACTTTTTATGGTTAGTTTTAGTTTACTTTTAGCTCTTTGTCTCGAACCATCCCCTTGTTATTATCAGTACTTCAAGCTGCAATCTCACCATGAAAAAAGCTAACACACTTGGGCAAAAAGAAACCAAGCTTAAGGTAATTGGATAGTCTCGGCTGACCTATTCCCCGTCCTAATTTATGTGATTGTATTTCCTTTTTAGCGTGTCCAGAAAAAATGACAACTTTCTATCTCTACAAATAATCTAACATTAAACTTCCCGATTTACCCTTATTAAGATTATTTCTAACCACACAAAATATCTATGGCTTGTTTCATATTACATGTTTAAAAAGACCATTTCTCATAAATTGGGACGGAGGGAGTATTGATGAGACAAGTTCTGACAAAATTATCTAGATTAGTAATCATTGTCTATACGAGCAAAACTAGTAAATGAATTCAGAATAACTAAAATCACCTCAAATGGCGTGACAATAACAAGAGCTTCAAGAACACCCGCACCAAAACCAGCCATGACCCGACCCTGTGGGCTAAGCTTACCCGTTTCCGAATCCTTAAACACTCCCTGTAAAACCGCATTGGAACCCATACGCAGCGCATATTTGAGAGTCAAATGAGTAGCAAAAGGCGTCAACCCTTTCCACAAAGCCCGTAGGCCTTCATTCTGAATAGTTGTCGAACCGCAATGAACAATCCCTTTATAAGAACCGGACCGGTCCAATTGAAGCCGGGTTTTGATGACGTCAATGGGCTGTAAACAACTGGCTTCTACAATCCCACCCAATGAACCGGAAATTGCTTTCATGTTTGGTGGTATTGTTTTCTTATTCGTTGAATTTTGTTCAGCCATTGAAATTACTTAATGAAGCAGGAGGAAGAGGAGAATTAAAACGGTGCCGTACTAAAAGGTACGTCTCCTTTTCCCCTGCTTCAGTGTTTCTTTTCGTTTGGAGTTTCAGAGGAGGAAAAATGGCATATTTATCACAAGTAAGGTTTGTGGGTATAAGAGAAACGCGGTGAATTCTTCATTTGAAAGAAATAACATGACGACCATTAATTTTTGCGGCGGGACTGCACGTGCACTTCCTATACTTAATTAGTTTTTCAATATTTTAAAGGATGTTAAGTAAAGTTGAAGATTTGGAGTTGACTACTCAATAGATTGACAAGTAACTAAACAATTGAAATATTCTTTACTCCTCGTTTGGTTGGGAAACTAACTCATCCCGAGATTAATTAATAAATTTGAATATCAAATAATTAAATTTAAAAAGAATCTTGGAATAGGGAAAAATAGGTTGAATAGACTGTAGGAAGTTAAAAAGAAGGAAATTTAAATTCTGATTGTAATATAAAGGGAACAAATGTATGTTCATATGGAAAATAGAAAGAAAATGGCTTCATCAAATCTATGTTTGTCCATATAGAAATGATTATAAAACAAAAGAATTATGTTTACTTCGACTCCGTGACTCAAAACCTGAGATTATGCTTAAGACTCCAATCAAATCAGAGAGTTAAAGTATTTAGTAGTGTACCAAATATAAATATTTAGTCAGATATGCTAGTGGTCCTCGTACACTAATTTATTGTATTTTTGGGGTCATTGCCAAGATGTCATTGAAGGATCCGACCTGCTCTGGTGAAAATTTTGCAATAACGAACTGAGTCCTACTAAGCTTTTAATAACACAACTACTACTCAATTCAAAAAATATTCTTTCTTGGATGTGTTCATTAAAGCTTTTCTAATAACATAACAAGTTGAGTACACATTCTCTAACAATTAGGAACTTGATTTTAATTGCTTCCACAGACCGTCGACAAGCTAAGCCGCACAAATTATTTATTAGTTTATAACTTTAATAATTTAAGTGTCAATCATAATTAAAAAAAATGTAATTCGTCCAATCTGTCTAAATCTGAGGGTTAGGTGAGTTGAGGTACTGCATATGAAATGATAAATGATAATGTGTTTATGCGCTTAACTTTTATCCAGAAATTCTATCTTCACTTAATGCTGAATAAAAATTGTTTTTGTCTGATAATGAATAAAGAATATCCGTCTTTCTTCTTCATCCTTATAATCTTATCCTTTAAGAGGTGTTTTTAGTTGGTTCTTAATTCCATCGACTTGCCCATCCAATTTTTGTATAATCAAGTATTAGTTTCAAGGTTTATTGACCGAGTAAATTGTAACCGCAACACAGTCTTTAACAATGTACGTTTGAGTCAGTACGATAGAAATTAAGTAAACAAAAGTAACATCTCAGTTAAGCATTAAAAATTAGCTTAATTCATTTTTAGTTAGGATATCTCAAGAACAATGACACATTAGTTATCAGGTATATAAATAATTAAAGTCGAATCATCATAGTGTTAATCAAATAAAAACGAAATTAGATCGATCAAGAAAAGAATTACTGTGATAAGCGTTAGCTGTATAATTAATTCTATTCATTATCTCTCATTAGAATAATCTTTATGTGAGTAGAATATGAAAGGAAAATGAACAGAAATGAGGCAACTGAGTCTTTAATCTAGAATGCGAATGGAATTAGTTGAAAAGGAACCGGAGCTTTTTATCAAGTCCAAAGTCTACAAGACGAAGCAGATTGTACAATGAATAAACAACATATTACTGAAAATGTCCTTCACGTCCTCTCCAAGTCTTAACTCCCAAGTATTATATTAGTTGCAAATCAAATTTGCCAAAACAGAAAAAATAGTTGAAAAGACAGAAATAAGCTTTGGAATTCCTACTTGCTTGAAGCTTAGAAGAAACGGAAGTCAGAAATAAGTAAAATAGGAGGTACCCTGTACACCAAGCTTCCAAATCACTGGTTTTTGAAAGACTGCAAAACACAAATTAGGAAATAAATTAATCACTAGTACAAGGTTATTTATACTTGATTGAAAAAGCTTCAGACTTGATACCTCAAAATTTTTGGACACGTCCTCCACCTTATTAGCAATTTCTTGCCTCTTCTGCTGAGCTACAAGTAGCAAAACAAATGGTCACTACAGCCTGAAAGCTTCAAGAGGACAAGGGAAATGCTGGAAATAATAGTTACCCATTTTAGATAGATCCTCCATTCTCTTTGATGATCTCACTGCAAATCTTTGAAAAGCAGGACTGCGATAAAGAGGAAGAAGGCGTTTTAGTAGGCATCTTCAGAATATAATATCTAAAGTATTACCAAAACTACTAAAAGGGCTTTCTTTTCTATCCTTTTCTTTGAGAATAAAAAGTATACATCTAAAAAAAAACAAAAAAGGGCCAAAATTGTCCTTTTACTATATGAAATAGAACAATTATGCCCCGTTTAAAGTTGGTGGTAATTTTGTCACTGTCGTTACCAATCCGTCATACTTGCCCTTCCCCACTAATGGATCAATTTTCCAGAATTTTTAAATCCTTGAAATTATTTTTCCCATTTTTTAAATCCACGTGGCATTTTAAAAATACCACCCCCTCTCAATATTTCTTCATACCCCACCATTCCCCCACTCCCCTCTTTTAACATAACCCCTATTTCACATATATGAGGGCAAATCTGCTCCTGGTCGTATAGTATAGGGCATAAATGATCCAAATTAATACTTGTAGGCGCATCTCTAATAGTAAAAGGACACATATGGTTCTCCTTTTACCAAGAATCTAGTCACATGATACAAAGTTCTATAATCTAAAAATGATTAGCCATCAGAATATATTACTAACATTTACACTGCATAACTTTTCTGAAACAATGATTACTGCAAGAAATAGCAGGCAACAGAACGGACGGATGACTTAGTCCAATAGGCAACCATAATTTAAAGATTTCTTGTTCTTTGTTTAGTTTGCTTATGCTTTCCTGAGCCGAGGGTCTATTGGAAGCAGCCTCTCTATCCTCACAAGGTAGGGGTAAGGTCTGCGTACACACTAACCTCCCTAGACCCCACGGTGTTTAGGTAAAACTGCACAAAAATGCAAATCACCTTTGACTTTGCTGGTAGTTGCATAGCAAGAGACAAGGATTGGGATGCACTATGACACAAGATTCACATATACAACAACACAAAACAAACCACCCTGGATTTGATGAAAGGACATCTCTGTTCCAGTCAAAACAAATGACATCATGGAAACAAATAGTTGTAAAAAGAATTTCTTTCTCAACATGCAGTAAGATAGAATAACGATAAGAAGATGTACATCATCTCACAGTCATTACAAACATACAAAATTAAAATAAGAAGATGACAAGCAGCCTCAATTCATCAGATATTAGCAAAGATGACCAATGATTCGTAACTTTTGCATAAGAAATGAACGTAAAACAAAGTCGGACACTTTCTCATGCTTGTCATTGGACATAGGGGCAGCTTAACCCCAAGGCAACTAAAGCAAGGGTTTAGGCCCCAAAAGATATAGGGCCCCAAATATTATTCATATTACATATATAACAAGTATATTTTAAACAGTTACTCCTATAATTCTTTATAATAGTAAGTCCTTTGATCAACCATTTGCTATGTCAATAATCATTATGGCATAGTCCAAACATTATGCTGTTTTTTAGGGCAAATTTAGTTGAGCTATAACAAATGAATGACATGCACTTAAATAACTTTCTCCTTCATTCTTCTTATTCTCTTCAACTTGGATTAATTTTCACTTTACCATAGCTTCTGTACATACCTTGAGCTAATTAGTTCCATATTGATTTTTGGACGTACTACGAAAAACTATCCAAGTAGAAGATAATACTCTAATTGATATACTCAATGAAATAAAAGATTTTATTCTTCTTTCACATTCCTATATAATATTGCTCATAGAAAAATAAAGACAATTCCCCCAACATAAAGATGTTTTTCGAAAGTAAAATTAATTAAACTTTACCTAAGATCAGCAATATCTCAAGAATGATTAAATAAATTGGCTATATTATCAATTAGGAAAAAAATATTAGAAGAAGTTGATTGTAAAATATAATTAACATATTTTCCTCCAAAGGCCTCTAATAACGATTCGGCTTTAGGCCTCGTACATCATCGAGCCGCCACTGATTGGAAGTGACAAAATATGATAGCTGATTGTACAAGAAAAAGATAGTAAAGCTCATTTTTTAAGAAAAAACCATAACCAGAAAAAGAAACAACTTTTCTTATGCAAAAGTCACGAATCATGCAATTTCCTTTGTACATTTCACACAATGGAAAAGAAAAAGATTGAGAAACCAAAAAATACACAAAACAAGAAAATAAAAACGGAGAGAACCACAAAATACAATAAATAAAATAGTGCTTTTCCAATTATTGGATATAATTAAGAGCCGGAGGATGAGTTTTGTTCCTTTGACGGTTTGACCTAAAGTGAGGTTACAAATTTCCAATCAGATCAGTCATTTGTGGTGATTTCTTTCTTCTTCTTTTTCCAAAGCACTATTTTTCTTTCATTTTGGGAATGCATCCTTCTCAATATTTAACTAACTTTATATCGACTCTAAAGTTGTGATTTTTAGAGTGTCCAGATTGGATCAAAAAGTCAAATCCCATATCAAACTAGATAAGAACTGAGTACTATTTTTAGGCTTAAAATCACATTCAGAAATATTTTGAATTCACTAAACATGTAAACTAACGTCTAATTATAATAACATAGCTCACAAATGAAATTAACAAACACAAACTTGGATTTCTTTAATTTTTGGGAGATACTATCAGTGAAATCCTATAGCCGGAAGCAGAAAGATAACCCACGCCATACCTGACTTGTATTGAACATGCCTATATAACCCATCACTCAACCCGTATTAAATATGGCAGGCTTGGGTTTTAATCCATTTTTGTTCAACCCGTTAACAACACACCCAGACCCAATCCACCCCAACCCGCCCATTTAACAGCACCTATGCATCACCAACAAATAAATGACAGATCTTTCATACAAGACAAACCCATCTTAAGGTTCCTAATATTGACCTTTGACACATGTCTCATCAGGTGGATTAGTTGCATCCTATTCGTAGCGACAAGATTTCTTCACTACTAAACTACCTCCTTATCTTGGATAACAGAATTTTTCTTTATCGACTAGAAGAATTTAAACTTGGAGAAATATTAGACTTTTACGAATTTTGACTAGAAAAGCATTAGTTTCTCCCATCCCAATAAAATATTAGCAAAAATAAAACTATAATTTTGAATTTAAACAGAAAGAAATATATCGAAGCTCAATCAAATGAACAAGAAACATTTGAGTTGCAACAAAAAGTAAAGATGATTCTTTTACACGAGAATATATGCACGAAATTGATTACAGTAAGTTATAAAAAAGCTCAATGTTGTCAACCCCCCC